>NIPM01000141.1:3694-15849 GCA_002738285.1 Holacanthella duospinosa | reverse complement strand
ACAATTTGTACTCGGATTTCCAAGTACCTAACAATGAGTGGAAATCAAACACATATTAATGTTTTACCACTACTACTCAAGGCATATAATGAGTCAACACACTCAAGAACAAATATTTCCCCAATTGATGTGAACAAATATAATGAAATGGATATTTGGCTAGAATCCTATAAAGATCTGTACAATAATCTTACCTCAGCCGCAAAATTCAAACTATACGACCATGTGCGAATTGTGAAACTAAAAGGAACTTTTGAGAAAGGTTATTGGCCAATGTTTACTGACGAAATTTTCAAAGTACATGAGGTCATTGACTCAATCCCTGTTACATACCGTGTAAAGGACATGAGTGGAGATGCAATCAGTGGAATATTTTACGGAGAAGAATTCAGTCGAGTGTCTGAACAGTGAAGAGTCATGTCATTTTACTTAACCCTACCGTCTAATGGATCACAGAAGTATTTTGTACACAATAGAATATCAAATTACCGGATCAAGTTGACATATAAAGTTAGATTGGAACCTGGCCATTATGAGATAGCCTTGTTGAGTTAACTTGTGTTTCCTGTTTCCGGACATTAACTGGGTTGACAAGTGATAACCTAATCAATTATTCAGGACTAACTGTTGGTGGAACAATTTCATTAAGTCTTCAATACTATAGTTCGGTCCATAATCTGGTAGAAGAAATAAACACAAAGTTAGTAAAACACAACGTAGCTTGTCAAGTGGTTTACAGTGATACCAAGCGAAGAGTGAGCATCGAAATAGGCCCGGATATAGAGATTTCGATCAGTGAAATGTGCTGGGATTTGATGGGCAGCTGGAATTCCAAAATTTAACTGAACAGAAATCACAGTTTTATCATTAAAAATTCGCTGCTGATCTTTCTGCAGGAAGATATCATATGTTTATTTACTCAGACATTATTGAACCACAAATAGTCGGATCAAGTTTGGAGCCTTTATTACGAATGTTCAATATAGCTGGTGAAGATGCTCATGCAATAACACAAACATTCACCAACCCATTCTACGTTCCTCTCTCAAGAAGTGACTTTGATGTGATTTCCGTAGTTTTGTGTGACGAATTTGGTGAGGAACTTCCAATTGATTTTTTTTTTTTTCAAAAATGACTCTACCATTTTACGATTTCGATAGAATTCAACTCAATCACCCATTCACATACATCGTTGCTAGAGGAACTCAGTGCGGGAAAACCACTTTTGTGTGTAACTTAATTCAAAATTTGGATCTAGTTGTAAAACCTCATATTAACGATGTCATTGTCTTCTACAAAGAATACCAACCAGGATATGAGTTGATGAAATCAACAGATAACCGAGTAAGATGTGCACAGGGGATGAATTTGGACTTCATTCATTCCAACAATACACTAATTATAATTGATGACCAGATGACTGATTCACTGAAGGATAAGACAATACAAAAATTGTTCACGTGTGGTGTACATCATCGGTAAGAATATGCAACCCAAATCTGGCATTTTCAATATATCGACTATGTTTTTGTCCATAGGTCGATATCTGTAATATTTTTGTCACAAAACCTATTCCCTCAAGGATGGTTTGCGATGGATATTCGACTCAACACTCATTATATGACAATATGTAAAACTCCTTATTTCTCCTCACAAGTTTTTTTTCTGAACCGTCAATTGAATCCTCGGAAACCTAGTGCAATTTTTGAAGCTTATGAGCAAGCAACTCAAAAGCCTTATGCTTCTTTGTTTATTAATTTACATCCAAGTTGTCATGATCATTTGCGTATTCAGTCTGGAATTTTGCCTGGGGAAGAACACATAATTTATTTCCCTCAGTGATTCAATCCATAAGATGACCAAACGGATTGAAAGAAACAAGGATTTTCCAGAACAAGTTAGAATAAGCAAAAAGAAGTACCGTAAGCATATTATAACCAAGGCATCTCGAGACAACATTGACGCTCTTTCGGAACTAGCACTTAATACATTAAGAGGTAACGTTCTTCTGAGTAAAATTCACAAAAAGAAACTCAAACGACACAGAGAAAGTATTCGTAATTTAGCTAAAAAAAAGTTCTCTATTAAAAAGAAAAAGGAACTATTGGTGCAAAAAGGTGGATTCCTTCCTCTCCTCATTACACCTATTCTTTCAATCTTTGGTGGACTTGCAGCAAACGCTCTTAGCCACGTCGCTGGAATATAATGTCGGAAAAAATGAAGTTAATTCCTCATCTAGAATACGAAAAGTTAATCAACTCAAGCAATTCAAGTCAATTGCTTCATAAGACAACATCTGTAAATTCGTTTAATAGAAAATCAAACACATCATCAGAAATTTTAAATCTAGATCGCCTTTCAGATGACATTAAGCTAGCTTTGTTCAATACAGCCATGAAGGGCCTTAGAAGTCATTTCCAAGAGTTTCTAGAAACACCCCTACCTGTGCAGTTAGTTCCTACTTCCACTGATGCATCTGACGTCAAAACGGATCAGATTCAAAGCCCACACATAAGGGCTGAAAATGCCAGTGTGACACGTCAGCGATTGGTTAATATGCTTCCACAAAAATTTCAACAAGCTGCTTTGTATATTTTGACAGCACTTGAAAACGATGGGACTCACGTGTCATGGGAGGAAGGTGGTGCTGTTAGATTTAATGGTGTCAGAAGAGAGGGAGGGAATATAGTTGATTTGTTATCATATGTATTGAGATCGACAACTACAAAAACTACACCCCCTGGTGCAAATACATTTTTATATATTTTGAAGAATCTCGCGATCTCCACAACACTTATGGGTTTATCCTTACGAAGCAGGATGCCTAAACAAACGCTGAGTGCATTAAGACGACGAAGAACATTAACCCCCACGGTTTTGAGGATTCTGACTCACCTCTGGATGCTACTCAGTTCAATACTCCTCCTACAGGAACAGAGTGGATCACATTGGACGATTCAGTTTAGGTATAACTTCCAAGTGGATAACACTAGTATAATTTGCCATGGACGACTCGTTGACAGATTATGCAGCTTTAGTCAATAACGGACCGTTGTTTCCTGTTTCTTCCCATTTTGCGACACGACTCCGGACATACGATGGAAATAGAGAACAACCATTCCCAGATTTGTTTGCAATGACAGACGCTGGGTAATTCTATATTGGAACCGCTGACATTGTTATTTGTTTTTACTGTGGATTGTGCGTTTGTGAGTGGAGTGCTGAGGATGATCCTTGGGAAGAACATGAACTACATATACCAAACTGTGCATACTATTCTCTGAATAGGCACAGAAGACAGTTGATTTCAGTGGTAAGCTTAATTAAGTAATTAGATGAAGATCTTACCAGACTTAATATGCAAAATTTTTTTACATATCAGCCAGAGGAGATTGCTGAAATTCAAAAGGTTATTGAAGTCGTTGATGAACCTCGAATTGAAAACCCTGTCTTAGAAGAGCTACAAGTCATCACTACAATTGAGGAAGGTGCTCAATTGCCAGTCGAAAATACCAACAATAATGCAATGCTTTTGGAACGGGAAGAATTGAAGAACCTAATTTCCTGTAAAATTTACTTTACATCAAACGCCACTTATTTGTATGTCCCATGCTGCCATCTCGCTACATGTCTTAGCTGTACCACAACACAATCAAAATGTCCTATTTGTAGAGTTGCAATTAAGCTAATTCTGAGAACTTTTCTGTAAAATTTAGTTTGTTTACCATAATGACTTGAATACTCTGATATCACATAAAACATTTATTTGTTATTTTGTCTTAATTAGATAGTGCCCGTAAGGTAAAGTTTTGATGCCTCCTACTAGAATATGGCGTTTTGAGTCGAATCCATGTACTGCATATTTTTTCAGTTGGATGTTGTAAATTTTATGCTTATATGATCTTATTGTATTAATGTTACAAGCTAGAATATTCTGATTAAACAAAATGCGTTCTAACTTCTCATAGGGCACACTTCTACGTTGTATGTATTTGGGTACACCTTTTAACGCCATTTTCTTAAAGTTCGAGTTATCTTTATTACTGCCAAGGAAGCAGTACGACTTCGGTCCAAGCCCGGTGAATTACTAAAGGATATTACCTTCGGCTTCATCCTTCATCTTCCCTAGTACCAACTTGTTTTTGACGGAGAAAAGTGGGTCTGATCTTGGTAGTGCACTTGTGTCAAACAAATGTAAGTCCGGTAACATATCCCTATAGACGTCTTAAGTGGTTATACAGTAAGCTAAGCTATCCGTATCTGTCATCAACAGTTTAGCATGAGCACCCCATTTTTTCTTAATATAGTCGTAGTGAAATTTAGTCATTTGGAGCTTGCTTAGTTCCAAAACAGAGAAACCAGTGTAAATAGCCTTATTAAAAGTCACACAATTTTTCTGCATTTTAAATGCAACTAAGTTATGACCAAGTATGTCATATGATAAGAACTGTGCCCTAGACATTAACTTCACTGCCTTCTCTGGATTATTCGTCAACCCAATATTCATTCTGTTGCGGACTGACTCCATTGCTTTTCCAAAAACTGCATTGATACATAACTTATGGCACATCCTCTCGTATTCGCTGGAGGCAGCCGCTCTCTTCATACTGTTGAAATCAACATAAGCTTTTAGCCAAGACATTTGTTTGAAAGCAAGTATCCGATGAATTTTTGTTATCACTAGTCTTTTCTGAACATAATACTTCAAGTTTCTATAATGGCAGATGTAATTTTGTCGGGGTAATAGATGTGGTACGAGCTTTATTTGCTTTTCCATATAATTGATAGGGAGCTTCGATAGCAACTTCTTCTGATAAGGACTAAACTGGGTTGAAGAAATTGATGTACGCTCAACAGCGAGTGGATAATCTTGATGATCCAGGTGTAAGTGCTTGGGATATTCTAGGCCAACCTCCAAGATATACCCAAATTTGCAATCATCTTCAATTGAGTTGATGTCAAAATTGTCAACCAGATTTTGAGGCAAGAATATGAAGCTGTTGACTGGTAGCAACTGTTGCATTGCCTTACCGTATAGACTAACCATATCCCAAAATACAATGTACTTTTGATATGGGTGAGTTGGGTCTCCTGTATACCCTCGCATGTATTTATTGTTTGCGAGAGCATGTCTCAAGGAAATTTGAGAAATTCCACCTATTAAAAAAATAAAAATAAAAGTTCAAAAAATACATCTCTACAAGCATAATTCACATCCAATTCCTAATTCCAGAAACAAATATATTTCAATGTCCGTCACAAGCTCCAGCTTGACTCTTGGCATCTTAAGAGCAGCATCCGATGCTAAACCAGGTGCAGAGACGTAGTGAACTGGATCCAGACCAAAGTTGTCCAAAGACATCATTCGGAATTCTTCAAATACGCAAGCTAGTAGTAGTGTGTCCGATAATAGATATAAATCATGGTATGAGCTCAGAGTCTTCAAATCAAAAGTTTTAAAAATTTGTATAAGCATAATCCCCCATTGAAATTTCCTCCTTTGTGAGAGTGTTGAAAAACTTTTGACGTTTCGGTAGCTGCTCTTCTTCAAATTTTTCCTAATTATCAATGTAATCGTATGGAAAGACACCCTTTCTGGTTAGAAATGATGCTTTGTTTCCGAACACTTTTTCAAGTATTGAAAATCCGTTCCCTCCTTTAAGTTTTAAATTTTCTACAAGCTCACTCAAGCTACAATTTAGAAACTGTAAAGAGTCTATAAACTTCAAATTGTCCACGTTTATTGAAAGATATTTTTCACTGTTCGTCGGGAGCACAGTAATGTTTTTTCCAACTTGTTGAAGTTTTGTATAATTAAATGATGGTCATATCCACGGAAATTATGAATCTGCAAAAAGATTTACGTCAACTTGAAAAATCAGAAAAAAGTTTCTTCAATTTTTGACTTACCAATACCGGAAGAACATCTTTTTGTGTAAAGTTTAAGTTACAGCTGCGATGGCTGGGTCCTCGATATTTACCTAAATCAATAATAATAGGTTCTAACCGACAAGTGATGCAATAATTTGTTATAATATTTACCTGTTAGATGATTATGATCTCGACATTTTGGATCATCAGGAGGGTATTCTTCAAATCCAGTTTTACAGATATGACAAGAGGTTGATCTACGAAAACTGAGCTCATCATCTTCTGACATGTGCAGCGGAATGGTAACTTTATAGATGTCGCTAACAATGGTTGATATTTCCAGCAATTCCTTCAGAAAAGCATCAACAGCATCACTACCTCTATAGACGCTATGAGACACTAAACTAGAGTCCTCTTTTACAATGGCGTATGAGAAACCAGTCGGAATATAAATTTTCTTCTTCTTGGTCTTCGACGTTTTTCCTGAGGAATTTGATTCTGGTACAGATTCGAGAAGACATTCCATATCGGCATATACAACGTATTCAGCCTTCATTTGATGTCTAAAATTTTCAAAAGAAATTGAGGGTGGAGACCTGTCATTTGAAGTTGGCATGTTCACTTTCTGAAAATTGAAATTTTCACATTGATATTTGTGTTTGTCAAAATGGCAAAGACCATCACATTTGTGCTGAACACAGTTAATATTACAAAGTCTGATTCTCTGTAAGCAATTATAACATAGCTTTCTACGATGAAAATTACGTTTGTCTAATAGTTTGTCTATGTCTGTTATAGCAACTTAATGCGCTGTACCGCTCTTGGGATCATTGAGCAGCAATAAATTCATCGGTTTTTGTACGGTGTTGTTGAATTTAGAAATCTGGACAGGGATTAATCCGTTGGACGAATGATGAGTAAACACATTAATGGCAACATCATTAATTTTTTCAAACTTTGGAATAGCAGAAAGACTAACTGGATATTGGATGCAGTCAAAATTGTACAAATGTTCAAACGTTTTGTACGATGACGACATATGACGGTTCCTTGGTTTGTGTAATGCACACAAAACAGCCATTTTGAAACATTTGTTTCCTTTTGTCTTAATATTGAGGGTTGCTCTCTTTTTCTTAAGTTTTACTGGAACATCCATCCAACTGCCTGCCTTAAAGGGAATAAATTTGCCAACTCGGATATCACAGCTGAGAATTTCATCGAATTGCCACCCCGATCCATATTGCTCGAAAACATTTATAGTATGTTCAATTTTTGCAGCACAGAGTTCAATGTACCTGTCTAAACTTGCAAACTTATTTATGACAATGTGCATGTGGGAGTTTACATACTTATGTTGATATTCGTAAATGTCATCCCCAGATTTGGATTCATACAAAAACCTCTTGAATTTAATGTTAAAGCTCATCTGAGATTTTAAAGTTTTTATGTCATCGAGGCACTCACGAACGACATTTAAGATTTTGGACTGAAATTTTCCAAAATATATGTCTAAACTGGTAATTCTTTTGATACACCTGTCTGTATGTTCGCACAAATCCTTTGAAAGCTTTTATTTGCTGAAACGGAGATGTATTGAAGACTTCACGTCTTTTATAGCCAACAGCTCCAAACCCACTTTGATGAGAATTTACAATAGTACTCATCAGATTTGAAATTTGTCGGTGGACTAAGTGTGGATGCATTCTCATTGAATGTAATTCCAACTTCATATGACTGTGGAATTCTAACTTGCACACGATGCATCTGTGGGCAACAGTTTTGGGTCTGAATCTGCTTCGTGCAACTAGTCGACGACATTTGGACATGTGTATCAAATAGAGATGCTTAGATCTCGCTTGGATTCCACAAATGTCACAGATGAGGTGGAGTGGGTTTATCTAACAAGTGAGAAACATAATTTAATTTAAATTTAAATTAAAGCTCTGGAAAGTCCTGCTTACATTTGAAAGATCTGCCATGGTAACGTAAAATTGTGTTAGAGATATCCACAGATCGTATTGAAGGGAACTAAAAAAGCATCATATACAGTAAAGTTCGGCTATAGTGACTCCGGCTATAATAGAACTCCGGCTATAGCAAACAACACTGTCCGGTCCCTGCCAAGCAAATGGGAGATTATGTGTTAAGTAGTCCGGCTATAATGAAATCGGCTATACTGAACTTCCGGCCTTAGTGAACCAAACCTACCGGTCCCGAGAGTCATTTTGTCCGGTTATAGTGAAATATGTCTGAATTCCGTAATGAGACCATTTGCTACTACTGTTCCTTATACTTTTATGCCTGACCATCTATGCACCGGACTTGCATGTTGACCTACGAGTGAGTTTATTAAGTAAATTACTAATTCACAATGTCAAAATCAGGCAAAAAGGGCACTGCGTTGTCCTTAGACGATAAATTCGATATCATTGCTGCACTTGTCTTCCAAAGATTTTGTGGTGTAAGTTAATAGTAAAAGTGTGGAAATATAATTAGGTTACATTTAAGCAATTAGCTAAATTTCGAATATCAAATTTTTAGAATATAAAACGCCAACGCCGATGTAACTATTCAGACTTGGATTCTGCGCTCATCAAATGGTCTCAAGCAAATCCCCATTACCCAGTGCTTCTCTAAATCGGCTTAGCTGAATTTATAGTGAAATANTTGCTGCACTTGTCTTCCAAAGATTTTGTGGTGTAAGTTAATAGTAAAAGTGTGGAAATATAATTAGGTTACATTTAAGCAATTAGCTAAAATTCGAATATCAAATTTTTAGAATATAAAACGCCAACGCCGATGTAACTATTCAAACTTGGATTCTGCGCTCATCAAATGGTCTCAAGCAAATCCCCATTACCCAGTGCTTCTCTAAATCGGCTTAGCTGAATTTATAGTGAAATATTTGGATATAATGAACAATTATTAAATTGAAGTGTCCGTTCACTATACGGATATAATGAACTCCGGCTATACTGAATCAATTTTGCCGGTCCCTACATATTCACTATAACCGAACTTTACTGTAGTTATATGTAGTTCTGGCAAATAAAAATGTCGAATAGATGTGGATGATTTTCATACCTGCACGCCCTCGGTTAACAAAATATTAAGTCTGGAGTTTCTAAGTTTCCCACTAGGTGGTGATCAAGTTCTAAAAGAAAAAATAATTAAAAAAAATTTTTTTTTTAAACAAACCATTTTCAAAATTTGACCTGGAAGAAGTTAATCAAGAGTTTAAAATTTTTTTTGAGAACAAGAAAAAATTTTTTTATTTTTTTTTTTGACGTATCTCACCTATAAACCGGCTTTATAAGATTTCACAAGATAAACAGTCAAAGTTTCTTGAAGTATAGAGAAAAATAGTAACGGGATGGAACTATTTTTATATTGTTGTGTCAGCTAATTTCTGATGACCTTTATTGACTTTGATTAACAATATTATAATCTGGAAACAAAAATAATAATTTAAATTATTACATGGGTTGGGCTTTCAGTTCTACTTTAACTTTCTATTAGTTCACACCTAATTTTTTCCTCAGTGAAAATTATTTTCAATATGAGTTCAAGCAAAGGAAGTCATGGTAAGCAAAGCCTGTTTATTATACCTTTATATCTAAATTAATTTTGACCTTAAAATTCATAAATGAATTTAAAAATATTTTAAAAAATTTAAAATATTAAATTAAGAAAAAATTCAAATTTTTCAGGATCCGGAAGCACAATGGAGTTGGAAATGGATGAGACACTTCAACGAAAGATTGCTTCAAAACCAGATGGGAAGATGGGTCTTTCGCAAAAGATTGTTCCACGAAAGAAGCTGACATTATCAAAGCAAGGTATAAAATTCTGTATTTTTGTTTGTCAATGATCAGTTCATGGACACATGCAATACTTATTCAGTCTAAATTTGATTTCAGTTTCAGAAACCTTACAAGAGGAAAGCGACATTGAGGAGATCATTCTGGAACAGAAGGAAGCAGCGAAAGCTCTTGCAGCTAAATCTAATCCTATCACTAGGAGCCAACAATTTAAATCTAAAGTCAGAATGCTAATGAAGAAAAATCTTCAATTGGAAAATGTAAGCAGAAATCACTAGATTTGTACCTAACAACCTAACGATGATTATCTATTTGTTTACACTTACTTTTGAATAGGAGTCGGATCCAGATTATGAACTTCCTGATGGTGAAACTGAAGTGGACGATGTTGAAGATGGGAATGAGGTGCTTGAAGATCTTAGCATCTAAAATGATAGTGTTGACAACAGTGAAGAACATGACGAAGATGACACAGATCAATCAAACAACCAGACAGGAAGTGATGAAGACGTTCAAGGTGTTGCTGTCTCGTCTGAGGGCAAAGCCATCAAGAAATTGCAAAACATAAAGGTAAATTTTCACATTTAGAATTACTACTAATATATTGTAATTGAATACTTGTTTCTAGGTTGCTCCACTCAAAAATTCTGGTAAGGTAGTTGTTATCCCAAAAAAGTCATCCGTGGCAACAGTGAGTAAAGCTATTCCCAAGAAAGCCACAATCCAAAGACAGGGACGAGTTCAATCCCCTGTTGCAACTACATCACGGTCGGTGATTAAAGCGGTTCCAGTTGTCAACCGTAAACCATCTGAAAAAGTAATAAAATCATATTTTAATAATATAAATAATTATAAAACTTGAGACATCACACGAAAGCATTTTGTTTCAGGTTACCTATGGAGTTGAAAAAAATAAGGCAATTAAGCGCAAAGTTGGAAGAATTGATGTCGAAGAAATCTCTGAAGCAGAATCTTCTGGGTCACAGAAAAGACGAAGTGGAAGCGTACAGTTGACTGAAATGGTTTGTAGAAATATATATATAATGCATTAATTACAACAATTAATTTCAACATTTGTACAATTAATTTTTGTCACTTGTTAGGCACACGCAAATTTCCATGATTTGGCTCCAGAGGAAACAAAACTATATCGCAAAATAAAAGGCGTATCCTACCATATCGGGAAAAGCGTATTCGTCAAAACTTATCCTTTTGGTGATACCAACTTTCTGGCTATTCGTCATAGTAGTATGTACGACAAGGTAAATCCCTCATCCCTGGGGCTAAAATCTATTTTTGTCACCCAAAGACCCTAAGTTTTTTTCACCATTCACCCAAAGACCCTAAGACCCTAAGTTTTTTCACCATTCACCCTAAGACCCTAAAGACCCTTTCACCCTAAGTCGAAACATGTTTAAACCTGTCTGAGTCTATGAACACACGTATATCTATTTTTGTCATCCTAAGACCCTAAGACCCTAAGTTTTTACACCACTCACCCTAAGTCCCCTTCACCCTAAATCTATTTTTGTTCTAAGAAAAAACCCTTTCACCCTAAGTCGAAACATGTTTAAACCTGTCTGAGTCTATGAACACACGTATATCTATTTTTGTCATCCTAAGACCCTAAGACCCTAAGTTTTTACACCACTCACCCTAAGTCCCCTTCACCCTAAATCTATTTTTGTTCTAAGAAAAAACCCTTTCACCCTAAGTCGAAACATGTTTAAACCTGTCTGAGTCTATGAACGCAAGTATATCTATTTTTGTTCACCCTAAGTCCCTTTCGCCCTAAATCTATTTTTGTTCCTAGAAAAGACCCTTTCACCCTAAGTCGAAACATGTTTAAACCTGTCTGAGTCTATGAACGCAAGTATATCTATTTTTGTTCACCCTAAGACCCTTTCGCCCTAAATCTATTTTTGTTCCTAGAAAAGACCCTTTCACCCTAAGTCGAAACATGTTTAAACCTGTCTGAGCCTATGAACACAAGTATTCTCATCCCTAAGTATTTCCACCGATCATCCTCNATTCATATCCTATAATTCTTAACTTTTGAAAATCCTCTTACTTTAACTGTGAAAGTAGAAGCAAAAAAATTTTATAATAAAAGAATTGAGAGAAATTGGTACAAAATGAGTCGAGTATATCACAACAGACTGTAAGAATAAACTAAAGANAATAAAAGAATTGAGAGAAATTGGTACAAAATGAGTCGAGTATATCACAACAGACTGTAAGAATAAACTAAAGATGAAGGATGAGGGTGTCAAGTCAAATGAGTTGTTCAAATAAATTTTTTATTGTTATTATAGGTGTTTGAGAGTAAGATTTACCTCTCTTCGGAAATAATTCGTTGCTTGTAAACCTGTTTTTGTGATCTCTATTTCTAATGAAATAAAAATTGATTTAGGAATAATCAAAAATTTTGGTAATAAATTTAGGCAACAGGAGGTAACCTTA
>NIPM01000140.1:391277-441952 GCA_002738285.1 Holacanthella duospinosa | reverse complement strand
ACAGTGGTTTTAGTTTAATGTCACTACCCCTTAAAGTCACACTTCGCTTTATGTCAACCGGTTGCCTTTCCCCCGGCTAAACTCCATGCTCTCATGTACTAAATACTCTGCCTATTGTCACACCGCCTACTGTCATCCTCCGCCTTTTGTCACCTCATTTGAACTGCCTGTATTGCATATAAGCACACTTTAATGGAAACTTTCGGTTCGCAAGGGCAGAATATAAACTCATATTTGTTTAAATAGTGTGGGCGATTAGTGACGCTTGTAGGAACGGTTTCATTAACCTATTTGTTGTATTTACTATGCGGTCTCTTACCTTAAGTACAACATCCTCGATCGTGAAGGCTTACTTTCTTAAAGACTCACCAGCAATCGCGGACGTTTCCCAACCGCGAGTATGCTAAACTTAGATGGGCACACTAAGAAAACTTTCTCATCCCACTTTTGGAAAAATTGTACCAAAGTTTCTTATCGCAAAATTAAATGAAAGATAATTATGTCAATTGATCGTAAATTTTTTCTAGATTAAGGATATAACATCTATTAAAGTGCACAACACGAGTTTTTGCAAATTTCACTGATTTTTTTTAATTTTTTACAATAAATCTCGAATAACCCACTGAAATTTGACTAGAAGTATTTCAATCGAACAGAAAATTCACTTCTAATACGAATCTGGCAACCATTTGTGGCGGTCAAGTAAAATTCTCTCAAAATAACTCTATAGATTTTCCAAATTTCTTTTGCAAAATTTGACGTTAACGTCAATAATGCATGTCAGATTTGTAATTTGCCTCTAATTGCTGATTGAGTGATGTACCACATGAACTAATTCTATTGAGCTATTTTGACATTTGTTACAAAAACGACTGCACAAAAGTTCAAGTGGAATTTGCAAGCATAAGAGTGATTACTTTGAGACTTTATTTGCTTTTAAAGTATTCCAAATTCAGGTAATAACCTTTAAAACGTGTAAATTAAATTGAAAAATATTTCGTATAATAAAATGTGCCGCTAAAACCAGGAACTTTGGTTACTGTCACCTAATATTTAAATTATCGCTCAGGTGACATTATCGGCTATTGTCAACTCCGCTTCATGTCAACCGATTTTTTGGCTCCATCGGAAGTGACATTAAGCTGAAACCACTGTACTTATAAAGCTCAAACCATCATACTTGTTACTTTTTCGAGCATCATATTTTTTTCTTGAAGTCATTTAAACAGCGTATGGTGCGGGACTGATGCTGTAGGGTGATTGGGTGATTGTGTGGGACAGATATCTCTCAAGATGAAAAGTAGCCCATCCAATCATAGTCGAGAGAACTTAAATAGTTATGAAAGAGAGAGGAAATCTCATACCTGGGTCGCGCAATTCAAATAGTAAGGGATCTAGAGTCCTACTGGGACCTATAATTTTGGTTAGTTCTCTAACACCTTACATATAACTTGTCCTTAAGTAAAATGAACACCCTTTTGTATAATCCAACCATAATCCGAGAAAAATGTGAAAAAGTACTATTATTATTTGTCTTCAAGACGTAACTTCTAAGATTATACCTAAGTAGGCTTAGATTTTGATGAATAAAATAATGTTCTGACATAGAAATTTGTCGGACTCATAAAATTCTCAATTTGTTTTAACTCATACACAGCAAATCAAAACTTTAAAACTTTATTTTCCTCGATGTCATGCAGCAAGAAACATTTCCATATTTACTCTCATGCGACATTTCTTCCACTCGATAAGAAATGTAACTTTTCTGTCAAAAAATATTTTACTTTGTATTAAAAATAGTTTTTGACATTTTCAAAAAAATAAATAACACGATAACACGTCAAAGTGCGTATTTCATCACTTTTATTTGGATATAAGAAAGAAAGTTTTTCAAAACTCAAGTTTTCAAGTTTTTCAAAACTGCTTCAAAATCATTTTCGAGGTAAATACTTGTAAGATGTCTGATTTCACAAAATTAAAAAAATTAGATTCTGCTCTATTATTATACAGAGGTATTATTAAGTAAGCTAAGTATCTACTTAACAATAAATATCTAAAAGTTGCCAATTGTGTTGTCAAAACATGGTTGAAATGCAGGGGGGTGTTTAAAACAGTAAATAAAAAGCGTTCTAAAATTAAAGTTAAAACTTTAGTGATGTAAATGTTATATGCGAAAAGGTGGCTCTTAAAAACTGAACTATATATATTTTTGAAAAAAAAAAATTTTTTTTAATTTATAGTGAACTTTGGTTATAAGATATAGATTTGGGGGTCAAAAAATCTTGGTCTTATAACTTTGTGGTATTATATAAATATATTGGGATCTATTAGACAAGTTGGTCCAGTATCGTAAGCTCTTATCACCTTAAGTGTACTGCAGTAGACAAGGTTGAAACGTAGGCTTCAATTTTCAAGTTTTTTTTAGGTCGAGAGAAAAATTTTTAGGTTGAGGAAAAGTATTGTTTTTCGAATGTCTTTCTTATTAAATACACAAAAATCCGCATGTATCGACTTAAAGCTCTTCTTTGCAGCTTCTTTCTACCTAACCTCGTACTCCCCAGTCAAAACTAGTAAGTAGTGATTATACTAATCATATTTTCATTACTTTCTCTTTAACTGCAAAAACTAGAAAAAATCTTCACCTTTAGTGTACTTTGTGGCCAGTCAGCTGTGCCAACGATTTCCAACCTGCCACTTTTTTTCTGACTATATCTATAACCAGTTAATTCTGTTTTCTCTATCAAAAATATCTATTTGTATAAGGCTTGGTGAAAGACAAGTTCATCCAATAAGGTTTTGAATAGCGATTAGTTCGAAAAAGATGAAAGAATACTGGGATACCAATTCCGCCGCGTTGTTTCAAAAATTTACCAGTGATACTATTCAGGACACTAAATTGTACAACTAAGAATGAATTTCAATGTGTAGTTAGGCCNCGTTGTTTCAAAAATTTACCAGTGATACTATTCAGGACACTAAATTGTACAACTAAGAATGAATTTCAATGTGTAGTTAGGCCATTAAGGGCCTAGTTTTAAGTGAATCTAACAGAGCGATAATTACAGCTACTGCTTAACTTGATGTCCTTTAGCGACCAATCCTTACGTAGGATCATCGTCAATCCCATCTAGGTGATGTAATTAGTGATCCTGAGAGTGTTTGCAAAGCTTCAAATCAATGCAGCAGAGCTGCAAGTAAGCACTACTACTTAAACTTTAGGTAAGCTAGTGGCCAAAATTCACAGATTATTTTTTATTCTCATATAATCATGTGTTAAAGTTGTACTAAGATACTGTTTACCACGTTCCAAGTCAATCCAGCAGCAGGAAGTACTGCTTATTTATTTATGAAGCCCATTAGCTGCGAAAATAGTCTTGAGTCTCATTTAACGCGTTCAATCACGGTCAAGTTCGCATATCACGTGATTTTCGTAATCGAAATGTGATCAATAATNTCTCATTTAACGCGTTCAATCACGGTCAAGTTCGCATATCACGTGATTTTCGTAATCGAAATGTGATCAATAATGTTAATACCGTGATTTTTCGTGATTCACATCGTACTTGCCTTTAGTCAACAAAATTTGCTAAAAATTAGACTTTTTTTCTTTCAACCTAAATCTGATGAGTGTGCTGTCACCACAGGCTTTAAACGATCCCGATTAAAACCTAAGAGAATTTTGAATAGCTACTTTGAATATTCAACTTCTAATTTCTCTTAGTGCCACAAATAGGAAATAAACTTAAAACCTTGGTGTAATATCCAGTTGAAAACAGTGTCAGGAGAGACCATTTGTTGAAATAACATATTTTAAACAATATCGCTTTAGTTTTCTGATGCCGTATAATAGCTCACAATTTTACATCTTTGTTATGAACATAGCAAATTCTACAACAGTGTTGGTTGTTAGAAACATAATATAAATGTCGACTCCGCCTTCATAATCAGAAATGTTAACATAGGCGAGCAACAAGCATAAGCAATTCACAAATTTGGTAGAAATAAAGCATATTAAATACTTATTTCTTGAAATATGGAAAAATATTGCAAAATCAGTAGATTTAGCTGTAAAAATTAATCACAAAAGTCATGGCATTTTCATAATTAAATCCCGTGATTTTCGTGACTAGAAATATCCACCGTGATTCGTAATTCAGTGATTACGTGATTGAATGCCCTTAGTCTTATTTAAACATTTGCGAGCGTAGGGTTGCCTGAGAAATGGTTGTATTTTTTTAAATATGAAAAGAAAAGGAAATGATTTTCACCTTTATATTANTAGCTGTAAAAATTAATCACAAAAGTCATGGCATTTTCATAATTAAATCCCGTGATTTTCGTGACTAGAAATATGCACCGTGATTAGTAATTCAGTGATTACGTGATTGAATGCCCTTAGTCTTATTTAAACATTTGCAAGCCTAGGGTTGCCTGAGAAATGGTTGTATTTTTTTAAATATGAAAAGAAAAGGAAATGATTTTCACCTTTATATTAANTAGGGTTGCCTGAGAAATGGTTGTATTTTTTTAAATATGAAAAGAAAAGGAAATGATTTTCACCTTTATATTAAAATGAAAACTTTCCATCCCTATGAGTCTTTAATAAATATTCCATCACCTACATTCTGTCTGTTGTGTGAGAATATTTTCAGGCACTTTGTCAGAATTGGTGCATTATGACAGTCTCAAAAATTGTAGGAAATGGTGGAAGAAAGTCTACTTCAACAAGAGCCCTCCAGGGATCACTTAACAGACATTATACATCAACTTCTCACCAAGGACTCTCTAAATAACAAGTTTTCACTATTCTTCATCAACCTTACAAATTTCTAGGATATCCATTCAGAAGACAAAAGACAAGGACATTACACATGGAAATAAGTTTCTCTTGGGAAAGTTTAGACGGGTATCCTGTCTAAGCCTCACCGACTTCTACATCTCTTATCAATGACAGGATATGTGTGAGGATGTAGACAAAAACCATACGAAAAACTTATCAAAGTGGAAAACTCGCCTTCAGGTGACACAAGATAGCCATTTTAACACTCCACTTTACTACATTGCAATCATAGATATGAGCTAATTTTACTAATTGCACTTATTATTACAACCCACTCATTCGAGCAAATGAAGTTTTAATTAGTATCAGTTGAGAAGTTTGTAGAGTACATTACGAAAGATGAAGTCAGGAAGGAAGTTAGGGCTAACGACCTTACCGAACTCGATGGTTTCCATTACTAGATTACGATGGTAACTCTACAACTATAGTCCTTGAAATGGATATAAATTTACTACTTTTTCACTATTTTGCTATTACTATTATCATCTACTATTATCAGTATTCTAACCTAGTTATTAACCATCTTACGCATGAATATCAGTAATTGCACTACTACTAATTGTTAAAAGATCTTATTTTGTAAAGACATCATAGTGATCTAATAACTTGCAGGGTGGTTAGAAGAGAACTTGAGACTGAATCAATGAATTTCTCTACGAGTGAATGGAGTCCTCATAATTTGCATACTCCTCCTCTTCCTATCGATTATACAGTGTGTTCAAGAACTTTTATAATCGGTAGATAAGATAAGTTTCAAAAACTCTCAGAAATTAGACTCAGTGCGACATTTTTTGACTTTAGAAAAGTGAACTAAACCTTCATAGCAATGATTTTCAGTAACTTTAGCAGTATATAATATGTGAAAGTGTCTGACATTAATCAATTTTTGATTTTTTGCAAAATCATTNTCAGTAACTTTAGCAGTATATAATATGTGAAAGTGTCTGACATTAATCAATTTTTGATTTTTTGCAAAATCATTCCTCAAAATTTTCACCATCTTATTTTAACGCACTGTATTTTGTGTGGATTGAGACGATCCAAGATGTATAGGGATACTATAGTTGTTACTATATTTAGTTGCATAGCTTGCAGGGTACTTTATTAATGGAATCAAGCTTACAAAATGGATGATATTTTGAGACTACTTCGAAGAACAAAACGGTAGATAGCACAGGTCAATCTTTGCAGCACAACCCCTTCCCCCCTCTTCCTCAAAACCATCAACTTCCCCACCAACCACCAACCAATGACAGTGGTCTTCCCAAAGCTGACACACCTAACAATCTAAGCCTCTTATAGTCATCATCTTAAGAACCGAACAATTTTCAATACTCTTGAAGTTTATAGCTGAACAAAATATTTTCAAAGTGCATAACCGGGCTTTTCTTATTTCATTTGTATTTAGGTAATTCCAAAATTCTTTATCCGAAAAGTATAGCTTTGGGACGGGATTTTCGTCCTTCTTCATTGACCTAAATGTTAGACTTCGGTAGGGTTTGGACAGCCTCTAGCTACTTTTAACCCAATAATCTGTGGACTTGAGTGAGAGTACTGTCCCAATTATAAGCAAACAGACATATGAACTGCCTCTCTGAGATTTAGAAAAACAAATTTTGACATTGATAAATTTCTACTATCAATGCTAACACTTAATTGAAAATTGATTTAAGATTTAAAAATTGGGGTGGAGTTTCCGTTACATGCCAAAAAAAAATATTTTTTTTTACCACAAAAATTCAAAGATATTAATGTCAGCGAGATGCCAAAACCAAAAGATGGAAACCTTTTATGCGTTAGAATGCGAGTAATACTTGTTTCTGGAATATGATTATCATCGCAACACTTGACAAACTATTTTTTGTCGTTGACATCATCTTCAAAAATGAATTCAGAAACATTTTGCACAGGTGAGAACTATGATAAAACACATTTGAAAATTAAGCGGTTTTTAGTACAATGAATTTTTGACAAATGAAACGTATTCCCCGAACACAGTACATTACATTATCTCTTATGAAAACTAAAATCTTATTTTTTTACGTATTTCTTCATAATTGATGCAACAAAAATAAATATTAAAAATTTTAAGATTTAAAAGTGGAAGCGCACAGGTTTCATTTCAATTTTTTCTAGAAATGGANATCACAGTACATTACATTATCTCTTATGAAAACTAAAATCTTATTTCTTTTACGTATTTCTTCATAATTGATGCAACAAAAATAAATATTAAAAATTTTAAGATTTAAAAGTGGAAGCGCACAGGTTTCATTTCAATTTTTTCTAGAAATGGATCTTTAGAATACAGTACATACTACTTTTAAATTTGTGAACCTAAACTCGATGCAAGACAAATGTGCTTAACACAGCAAATTTAACAGTCGTACAATGTTAAAAAAAAGATACACAAGTGCTGATGCAGTTTGATATTGGCTGCAGTTTAAATGTTTAGTAAATTTTAATGTGGAACATATTGTGCTATCCGTAAGTAAACCCACAGTAAGTAACTTTCTAATAACTTATGTGTATTTNAAGATACACAAGTGCTGATGCAGTTTGATATTGGCTGCAGTTTAAATATTTAGTAAATTTTAATGTGGAACATATTGTGCTATCCGTAAGTAAACCCACAGTAAGTAACTTTCTAATAACTTATGTGTATTTGAGTAGTCAACAAATTAAGTGCAACAGTAGTCTTTGAAGCACTAGAAATGTACAAATCAATTGGGATTGATATTTAGTATTTATATACGGTTGTTTAAATTGTTTAATAACAGGTAATTAACTTTAAACATATAGCCTTTGTGATTACCAATCTAAAATCTATATAACGTTAAAAAATGTAATCGGACGAAAGACAACGAAACAGTAAAAATACAGAAAATTCCAGAAAAAATCTGACAAAAGACAATCATATTTGATTTTTCTTCATTGCCCATACAAGTCAAGTATATTGACCGACTCGTCTAAAATTTTTAATTACGATTCATCGTGTCTACTGACGTAAGTGTGATTCTATACAGTTAACTCTAAGTTGGTGCGACAAGTATTGTCAATGGAAGAAAATCACGTGTGGAACATTTGTCTAGGTTTTCTCTCTGTAGATAATTGACCAGGTGAAAATTAAATATTGACGTTTAACTACCATACTCATACTCATATTTAGCTACTGTTAGAAAAGACCTATATTATTAAGTTTTTACGAGCAAAAACCTATTGTCAATTGCTCAAGGTATGACCCATATGTTGAATTCACAGGCTAAGTTTTATGTTACCCGTCTCTACCACCATAAATTGTTAGTTCCAATACCAAACCTGTGGTCAATAATAGATAATTTTCGTATGTTGCACAACAAGATCATTCCCAAACTGATATGCTTGAAATACCTTAACAATATATAGAATATATTTTGTATAACTACAAATATGATATCAAATCCTAACGCTATTTTTCATGTGAAATATATGTATGAATAAAAAATTGGATGGGGGATTTTTATGAGTAAAAATATTTAAATTTTTATATAAAAACATCAAACTCCTCCCCTTTTCCTAAAAAAAATAATCATAAAACAAGAAAACATGACACGCAACCTATAACGAGGTAAGATGGACAAGATATAACTGTAATCTCCATTTATTCTTGTTTTTTTTTCAATTTTTCCAAATTTTTTTGTTCATCTTAGCTCAATATTTCCAAAATGAAAACACAACTGAATTCAAACATTACTCTCCTTTTTACTAAAGTGTGATATATTCTACATTATGTTTATCATGGAACAATATAAAAATGATTTTACAGTAGTCGACGAATATAGTAAAACCATTTTGGTTATAAGACCTAAATTTCCATGTTGTGGTTTTGAATCAGCGTAATACATTTAGCATGGAAAAATAATTGGTTTTAAGACTATACTATCCATAAGACAAAATTTTTTGTTGCAAAGCGGGACCGTATATTCGTCGACTACTGTATTATATTTGCAAAAATAAGCAAGTTTCACATTGAGCCTTTAATAAGTTCAACTAGTAATTACAAAAGTATTCTTTCGTTGAGGTCAACGTATTACCCTCCTGGCCTCCTGATAGTTAGTGAGACATTAGGGATAATATTCAAGGTAACAGTGGTACAGGGTGAAAAATCTTTTTAGTACCCTAGAAAACATGCTTTCATATGATGTCATTTTTTCATGTTACGACGAAGCGTAACTTCTAAACATTCAGCCTTCTACAGAAAATGTTTTAAAGAATTAAGTATTGTGATTACTAAAAACAAATAAACATACAAAGAAGCAGATAAAAGGGTCATCAGATTCTTTGTTGAGTGAAGTGTAGTAGATCTGTAGGGGTCATTCCACGTCTTTGGTTGTTTTTCCTTTCAACTAACAACATCTCAACATTACAGATTCCTCTATCGTCAAAAAATACTTGTTTCGATTACATATTCGTGGATATCTTTGTCCTACTCTATTACAAGCGACAAGATAACTGGGGAACAAAAATAGCGACAACAATAAAAGTTAAAAAGAAAGGTAACTATTAAAAGATTTCTCACCTTGTACAAATAGGTTTTACTACAAGTGAAGGTAAGCCGGAAAGCACCACGTTTTCATAAAGGTTATTTAGCAAAAATAGTAATGACTACTGACGGATGTGAACTTATAAAGTACTCGTGTAAGCTCTGCATGTTTCATGAGTCTCTAGCTTGCAACAACAATGCAGATGAAAGTATGCTTTTAGTTATTAATTTGTATTGGGCTTTATATAAAGTGCATTCTCCACTACAAGAAAGCTTCTACAGTTCAAATTTATCACATCTCATTGAAGAAGAAATGGTTTTAGAGGGAAAATTTATATTCAAATTCTACCAACTTTACTAGGTGAGATTTTGTACTCAATTTCCTTTTTTTTTCAAAAAATACCAACTTGTTAAGTTAGAGACACAAAAGAAAGTTTACAATAACATAAATTCTTTCTTCTCAGAAAAGCTAAACAAAAACAGTAAATAGTGTTTTTCAATTGTCAAGCCCACACAAGAAATGTGACATGCTAGATGGTGCAATATATGTAAGTGGAAAGCATATATCAAGATTGACATATCTAACCCACCTACATCATTGTCTTGAGAAAGAAAAATCAAGGCGACTGTAGTAATAAATTTTATTGTTTTGCAATCTACTGAATTACTTCCTTCACTCTCTACATCACCAGTAATATAAAAACTAAATTTGTAGGCGGAATCCACCAAACTGTCACCCAAGCTTTTGATTCAAACATGACAGTTGAAATTCACATTTTAACCAACGTTGCAAGTTGTGTAATTCGCAACTCACTCACTTCCGCAACTTGTACTTTTTGCTACTCGATACAGAACTACACTTCTAACAACTTCCAACCTCACGTCTGCATTCTCAAAATTTGTAGTTCAAAAGTTTCCCGCAACTTTTCTAACATGAACAATGGAGGGTGACTAACTGTGTAACTGTGTCACCAACGTGTCCCGTAACTGTCACCAACCTTTAAACTCGTTGCAACAATCGTAACGACATCCTATTCACCAACTATGAGCAGCAAAAATATTTTGTGCAACATTTTATTAAGATGGAATTTGTAACAATTCTCTCCCTTGCAAGTAGTTCACAAAAATTGAGGACATATGCAATTTTGATTTTGACCTAATTTTTTTTTAAATAAGAAAACAGTCATATAGTACGTGAAATTCAAACTCTTAATTTATGTGACAAACTAAGGCATTTCCGAGTTATACGAAAAAACAAACAGTGGATTTGATATGGGATAAAAATACTAAAACAAAAAATTATTTTTATCAAGAACGTTTGTTTAAACAAAAGTAAATTCTTTTGTTGTTTTAACAAACTAATTTAATATTAATAAATTTAATAAACTAATTTACAGATTTTCCCCACTTACAAAGTCAATTTTTAGTTTTCGGTGGCTAATAGCTTGGCCAATAATATAATTTTGTAGAACTAACTGAGTGTGATTGGATTTGAGTTAACCGGTTAATGGATTGCCGACCCAGATACAAATATGTATAAACTAACATACTAACTAAACTACAATCTATGACTAATATCATACAAATACAATTTCAAATAACGCTGTGTAGCTACAAATTTTTATTTTGTTATTTTAACTACAGGATCATAATGGGTTCAAACTTTCGACTATAATGTTAAGTTCAATAAAATGGGCCAAGGTTTTGCTTTTAAAGAAAACAAAATGACATTTAAACCAGTCTCAGAACATTCCATCTTATAACAGTTTTCAGTAAAAATATATATTACTTTTTGAGATATTTTCATTACTGCTTTTCTTTCCGTTGACAGTATGATTGAGGTTCTTTTTTTATAACTCACACTAGGTCGGCAAATTCCTAGGTTACATTTTATTATCATTTTAGTAAACCAAAATCTTTTTTTTTGTCAAAACGCTAAGAATTTGGTAATAAGTAGTTTCCCTGTTAAAGTCTACCTATGCTGTTAAAGTTGTATTGATGTAAATACGTAGCAAAAGAAGAAGTTATTCCTACTGCATAGTATTAGAAAGATAAAAAAACGAAATTTCTGTTATTAGTAGTTGCAATGTACAGTATTTTATACATAATTTTCAATAGAATTTTAGATATAAGTCGTGCCTGTCATAAAAAATTAGAAAAAAAATTGCAAGAGGAAAAATAGTTTAGTGCACCGAATATCAATATTTTTTATGCATTTGTAGAAAGTACCAAGTCTGCTGTGGATGTCTATTTTTATATCATTCTAGGGCGTACCCCAGAAAAAATTTTGTGCTGCAAACACGACTTGAAAATTGAACTAAACTCAAATGTATTACTAAATTGAAGGTATAACTAATAAGAAGTTATATCAGTACATCTTCGGTAAGTCGTAAAAAAGGTAAAACATTGAATCCCAGTGGACAAATGCATACACACATAGAAACTATGTAATAAAGCTTCTGCAAACTGTTACTTCGAACATCCCAATTTTTTTTTACATAAAAATTTTCTTTAAAGTTCTATTATTACAAACAATTTGTTGCCGTAGGAGAGGGATTTGCTTAATTCAGTAAGAATCACATTGATTTTTGGATTCATTCTGATAGGAATATTTCAGTTGATGGATAAAACTACTATAAATCATTCACTCATACCGCCCTAATGTCATAAACACTTAAAATAATGATGACAAGATATAATATTATCATTTGATTACAAGTACTGGTAGGTTTGCTAATCTGACACAAAATACATAGCAGGCATATCTGACAATATGAATAATGCATACTCTCGAACCAAATAGCATTGAGCCCACGAAGTTCTCGCCGCGAGATTTTTTGTTTTTTGTTTCGAGATGTGCGCGTCTTCTGATTAAAACTTTTTGGCGGTGAAGTTGAAGTTCAATTCACAATTCAGATAAGTCAAATTTTTATTTACATTTACATTTACATTATCATCAAAAATTCAAAAAACGTAGTGTTAAAGAAAAACTTCTTTCGAATTAAGTTGAAGGAGAATGTATACAAGGAGTTGGGCAGGAGATATTTTTTAGAAAAAATTGGAATTAGAAATGCGATTGGGGCAAATGCTATAGCATGTGGTGTTAACGTATCAACTGGTACTGTTTGCGCCACATTAAACACTTAGGACACAGAGTACAAAGAGACACAGGGTACAAAATTTTTACTGTAATGAAACCTAGGTCTTTCCAAATAAAAGTCGAAATAGGATGCAGGCAAATTCGTTTAAATGATACAGAAGTTAAAAACTCAGAAATATGAAGAAACATATTGAATTTGCGATAGACTAATTGAAAGGAACATTGACTAATTGATCTAGGATTAAAAAATTCTATTGATAGCAGTATCTGTGTAAAAATTTTCAAAATTTCTGATGACGACGTCGTTCGCTGACTAAATCATAATACAATTTAATGACTACCGCACACAACTCCAATTTTCAGATGTTTGTTTGGAAAACTGTAATATGTGAATCCCGCCGAGGGCTCAATGCTATTTGGTTCGAGAGTAAGTAATCATTTTGATATAAAGTCATCTAGATATTGGCTATGCTGTATGCAACAATGATTATAAAGATAAGTATGTACTTACCAAAAATGAGAGTTAGCATGTCTGCAACTGCTAGGTTGAAAAGGTAGTAGTTTGTGGACGATCGCATGTAGTGAGCTCTTTTGATGACTAGACAGGTACTAGTGTTACCCACAAGTCCAGTGACAAATATCACTGAATACACAATTGTCATAGGAATTAGACTTTCGTAGGGCATATGTTTAGGTCCTAAGTAGGCTGTAATGTAGGCATCAAGTTCCGAAACAGTCGCATTACCCATTTTCCCAGACCTGTGAAAAATGTAGAATACACTTCATTATCCCAACAGCTATGACTCATGACGAATGAAAGTTTTGCTCACCAACGAATAGAGATTACCATAATTTAATTAAGTCGGTGATGTAGTACAAAAAGAGTTTGTTGTTAACATATGCGGTCTTTGTTAGCATATATTTGCCTAAAAACTTATATTGTCATAGGGAATTAAATAAAAATACATGGTCCGGTTTTTATGTTCTTACACTACCTGAGGCGATTATCTATACTGTTTGTTTGAAATGAAATTTCAATAGCTACATATTTGAACAAGATATTAGTTCTAACTATAAACATAATAAAGACGTAGGCATTCGAATATGATTCAAGTTATAATTGGTTGGTTTGATTTTGATATTATTCTAGTATGAACTATGCAAAGTTTGCTTCTACTTTCTTATATTTTTCTGAAAACTGTCAGAGTAATAGTTTATACGCTAGTAGTTACCCATCTGAGTTGGGGCATCTAAGATTTCATCTGTGGTAAACCTACAGTAGAAATTTTAGTAGAATATTTAGATTATGATTGTTGAAATGTCTTAGTAACATTTTATTTTGCTCAGAATCAGTTATGAAACTAGTTCGGTAGTCAAACGTATGCTGATGCACACTTCCTAAAATAATCCTCAGGGATTATGAAATGCTTTTTTCAAATTTCTCATGGTAATATTAAAATTTCAAGTTAGATACTTATTAATTCACTAACAATAACAATGTTTATAAGGGTTTGCTTTGGATTTTAGGATGCTCAGGTAACACGTTATCTTTCCCAAGTGGGTTGGAGTTGGTGGATGGTTTTGATGGGTGTGTGTAACCAAAAATTCTCATGTATCACAGTAATAAAAAGGAAAAACACAAATAACCCACATTGAAAGGACCCGTAAATAAAAAATTGGACATACCTCAGATTGTAATGTAGGTAACCTAAGAGAAACATGGGCATCGAACTTACTCTTTTAAAGATGACCAGTGACTTTTAGAAGTCATCAAAGTTTAACACTACATGAGCAGAAGTACCCAACTGATTACTTTAAGTTTTCCAAACCATATGACCTCTAGACATCATAGGTAAATTTCTGATGAATTTTGTCCAATTAGGAATTGAAGAGGGTTTTTACAACAATGCAAAATTCGAAATCAATTCGATCTGTCCTTTTGACTCCGTATTGTTAAATTTTCGTTGTCATTGACCGTCGGAGATCAAAGGTCAATTTCTAGTGAGGAAATTTTATGCCGAAGTTCATTACACTCTACAAATTCAAAAGTGTTCCGTGTTTTATTTACGAGTCTACCTATGTGGATTATTTAAGCCCTCCGCTTTGAGTTTTAGTTTCAATTATTGATATTGATGCATTGATTTTTAAGAGAAAGAGATTGAGTAAGCTCCATTTACCTGTTCTTGTTAACTTTGGTTTATATCTACTGTAACAAAATTCTAAGCCTAACTTTATTTATGAATGGGATAAATCTAGTGCAAAATGCGTAGGTTATTGTCTTATTTAACGTCTGAAGTGAGTCAATCGACAAATATGTATAATGTGCTCTAGTATTTTAAGACAAAGTGAAGAAACTTTTGGCAATTGTCATTTCCCAGAAAAGTATTGCCTTTAGAATTGTGTTGTACCATTTTCTCAAAGTGTACAAAAGTTACGCTTGATCAGAAGTTTGAACCTAACAACCTAACAACCAATTATGAAGTAACTACGAAGTAATTATTCTATTGCATTCTATTGCAATAGGAACATCGACAGACTTAACCATGAGTATTTTCAAAGATAGTTGCGGTGGCTAAAAAGTAGTATGCTTAGATACCTGGAGTGGTAAAACCATACTTAGTTGCGATACTAGTGTGGATAACCTGAAAGTAGTTCATACGCCCAGGTTTACCCGTAATAGCGAAAATCGTACGAGGTAACATTTGTAGAAAACATTATATTAACTCAACAAAAGGAGGTGCATTAATAATCAAAGGATTTGTATGGAAAGCGGTAAGTAGCAACCATTGTATGAAAAGATTCAACGCAAGTACATTCCTAATCAAAATCTCTCCAGAATGACTGCCATTTGTAGAAGCCGTTTGTATAAATTAGAAATGTTGAATAAATATAGTTTTAAATAAGTGTATCCAAATAACTGCAATTAACAAAGAAATTTTGCCGACAGACAGACGTGTAGAGACAACTGTCATAATATCCGACTACTACAAGTAAGCATGTCTAATAAAAATTTTCAGACAGACAGACGGACCAAACTATCACACAAACACTTGCAGCTCAGGTTTTCACGGTTAATAATTCGTCAGGAGCAGAAATATAGCAAAATAAGCAAAAGATTAGCATAGTGAAATATTCTGCTGTCGCTTGCATCAACGCTATTTGAAACCATAAGCAAATTAGTATTGGCGTTATGAGATTTATTGTATAAATGCAATATTTTTTGTTTCACATTTAATTAGCTTTCTAATTGTGACTTTGAATGTTTGTGTAATCACGTCATGGTGCACATATTTTGTTTCCCAAATAATTAAATCATTGTCACTTTAATTGCCAAAAATCTACGTCGGTATTCTTTGTTTGCTTCTAGCGCTAAGAAGTGGAGCACAGAGTAGAATACCAAATAGTGACTAGCTCATTTACATCATTGAAACTATAGCTGTTTTGTTCCATTGTAGAAATCATTTTTCTTATTTACAACCTAAGAATTGGCAAGTTTCAACTAAAATGGTATTAGACTCTGTATGTAAATGTTTTATTTTATAACTAAAAAGTCAACCTGTGTAATTAAAGTTGGACTATGTGCCTATTATAAGTATCCAATCCGAAACATCCTTGTGTGTTCGTTGTTAAAAATTTAAAGAACAATAGAAGAACTTTCACTTCCACTTTTTTCTCCTTTCACTTCAACCACTTCCTGTTGTCTGAGTTTTGGCGTGGGTTACCCATGGAGTATAATTTCTCACCGATTCACCACAGAGTCTCAACTTACCCCAACTGACTGCGTTGTCACGAATTCTGAATGGAGTGGATAAGAAGTAATTCCTTCGAGCTCAACTCAAGAATTGAACTTTTACTCCTCACCCGACTAGAAAGAAGTGATAAGAAATACCCGGGTTTTCCTAATGCACTGACCTCCATTCGGAGATTTTCGTTTCTTTCATCTATCTTCCTTTTAAACTGATAAAACAACGGGCTAAAATTATACTCCGCTATCATCCACTTTTAACTTTTGATAATGAGTATGGAATATGAAAATTTTCAAAATCATTAACAAAAAGAACATAAATTCATCACCTAAACAGATATAAAACAAATTTTCATTTTCTCAATTATAACTTGAATGTTGAAAAGTTTGACATTTCAGCATACTTATTTGTCTGGCTTAATGACAACTCAAGCATACAATGTCAAATATTTTATGCTCGTGCTATATCAAGTTGTTAGTCAACTCAATAATTATGATTGATGTTCGACCATATTTTGTTCTACAATACTCAATAAGTAGCATGTTGTGTTCATCCAGTATACGTTAATTAAGATTATATTTTATTGTTTTTGTAATTTTAGAATCTGTTAGGCTATTTTCTTTTGCATTAGCTATGAGACAAGACTATGTATACTATAAAAAAATTCCACTAGTTAGCATCTATTACTGTAAGTTACAAATGTTGTAAAAATATATAAAATTATACAACAATAGTGAAGCCATTTTTGTACTACCATGTGGTACAAGTATAAAGTTTTATTAAAATTACAATAAGTAATGGTTTATGATTTATTTATGAAGTTTCTTAAATTTTTTTATAGAATTCATGCAGATTATGAGAACATATGACGTCAGTTTCAGTTGTCATATTGCTAAGTTATGAAGTTTAGACAAGCTATAAAGCTCCTGCAAAAAAAATGCAATGGTTCTGAATAAAATTTTCTTTTGGCAATTTTCTTCTGTTATAAGGTGAAATATTCAATTCCATAAATTTTGATCATGTTGGAGCAGTAAAACACGCAAACTATTCTGACTACGATTTATAGCAAAAACTTAATAATTCTATGTTTTATGGACATTGAAACCCACTGTGGGAGAAAAACTGCTCATTAAACGAATTATATTTTCAGTAAAAAAAATTGCAATTGATTTTACTTCATTTCATATAGGCATTATCATTATAACAACTTCAAGCATTAAACTAAACTTGCAAATATATATAAAAACTATTTTTTTGCTAGTAGGGAGACAGAATGAAAAGTGATAGGCGTAGTTTTGTCCTTTGGTTTATTTTTGGAAACTTCTGAAATTACTCGGATATGAATTAAATGTCTTTTTCCGGAGTGGTAGTTGCTCCGAATGTGACGAAAACATACGTAGGCGAATAAGAGAGAAAACTAGATATCAACACATCAGTTTTCACTAATANGAGAAAACTAGATATCAACACATCAGTTTTCACTAATACAACTGTTAATTTATAAACAGTTGCAGCTTAACACAACAATGTGTCGTTTTCTCTGTATAGGCAATGGAAAGAAGGGATTGTCGATACAAAGCTATGATGGTTTTTAATGTTAAATATGATGTAGAATGGTTATGAAGCCCTACGAGATGGATAGGACAACAAATAAGAGTTTCTTTGACATTTTATAAATTTTTTTTTCTTTATGCATAACCTAACCGTATTGAATTGAAGTAGCCTCAAATAGTAACCTGAGAACCTAAGAACCTAAGCACTAAGGGTAGGATTTCGAACACTTCAGTGGACATCATTGTATTCGCATTGGCAGCCATCCTTTGATTCACTATATTGCAAGAAACTATGAATATTTTAATGTTCTTCTCTTTCTTAATCAGATTCCACTCGATGGGTGAATTTGATTCGTTTTCTGTGAACTGTCTTCGCTTTTATCATTTTCATTGTCTACAGCAATAATTAATTCTTTCTCCACAGCTAGAGACATGGCTAGATTCTCTTTCAAATCAAAAAAGAAGTTTAGAATTTTATTTCTTAGAAGAAACAAATACTTCAAAGTCACTTAAATTTCAAGCTGTAATGTATGAACAGGCTTTCTCAAAGAACTTTTACATGTTAGTGTGGTGTGTTTTTTTTCATTTTAAAATTATCGTGTCGTATCCATGGGAGAAATGAAACAAAACGAAATGATACGATCACGATTGTGTCTCCAAAGTTCAGACAAAACGGCTCTTATCATATCGCGAAGTGTTATTTGGTGCTTAGACAAAACAAATAGAGAAACTTAGTTGGTAGAGGTAAAAGCATCCGTAGATGAAACTATATTGTGAAAGAATATTGTAGGACCAACAATAGAATAACAATGCATAGTGCGTGAATGCCTGAGGTGGTACTAATTATTCCTAATAACATTACCAGTTTAGCTGTCCAAATTGTAATTACAATTTTGAAAGGTGTATGCTCGTAATCAACTATTTAGTCACAACTCAGCTAAGTACGCACTACGCATGGTATTCTATTATTCTATTGCGTAGTGCGTACTTAGCTGAGTTTTGACTAAATAGCTGATTAGGGATATACACTTTTTAAAATTGTATTTACAATTTGGTCAGCTAAACTGGCAACGTAAACGGCAATAATTAGTACCACCTCAGGCATTCATGCACTCCCATGGTATTATGTTATTGGTTCTACACTAAGGAGCGAGTATATCCATAGAGTTAATGCTTACGGTATTAACACATAATGGTCTAGGTATCACACAGCGGGAATAGTTTTGTAAACAAATCTAAAACTAAACTAGTAGATTAACTTTACTTGTTTAATTTAAGTAAACTAAATAACTAAAGTTAATATAACGTATAACTTAAAATTACTTGCATAGCTAGATTTCTATATGGGCCACATAAAAAACTCATACATGGTTCGTAGTAGATACAACAGTTACAAATATATGCGACATCAACAGCAATAGANCCACATAAAAAACTCATACATGGTTCGTAGTAGATACAACAGTTACAAATATATGCGACATCAACAGCAATAGAACCATAAGTTGTCCACATTTTAAAGCCAGTCCTTGAATTTTAGATAATTGGGGTGGGGTACCATTTGTGACAATATGATACCCATATACAGTACTGATGAAGGCATAGTTAACGCTCTTTGATTTTTTTATCATTCCCATTTTTCTTGCCTCGANCCACATAAAAAACTCATACATGGTTCGTAGTAGATACAACAGTTACAAATATATGCGACATCAACAGCAATAGATGTTCATTCAAATTATGTAGTTAGTTCTAATGTAGTTCTTAATTTTCTTACTTTCTGTTTTCTCATTACAAAAGTCAACTTGTTAAAGTTAAAGATTACATTTTATTTTAATGTAATTAAGTTAGTTCATTCCTATCAAACATGTCTAGAGACATTCAATAACCATGTTAAAACTTCTCTAGTTTTCATTAACTCTCTCATGTCACTCTGTCTTTGAGGCTTCACCAATCATAATCTCAATCTCATCCTCTCCTTTTTTTGTACATATCAAGAAATATTGTGGTAAATTGTTCTGGGAGTTTACCAGAGAAAAATTGAATTTCGACAGAGTCTATTCATTTAATCATAATACACATACAATTTATCAGTCAAAATCAGCAAGCCTAGAACTCATAAACATAATTTTTTCAATTTTTCTGGAAAAACTTAGTGTTGTGTAAAGTTCATAATCAATCTTCAAAATGTCAGATGTCAAGTTGGAAGATTTAGTAAAAAAGAGGGATCTTTTTGTGAGAAAGATCACTAAAATTCAAACAACAGTTCTGAATTTTACCAATTCCGTTACTCAATCTGAAGTGGAATTAGCATCGGTCGGGATTCAGGAGATCAAATCTAAAGTCGACGAATTGTATGAAGCAACTCATCAGTTGGTTTCATCAGATGAATTCACTGATGATCATGAAACAGATTTCGACACGCTATTCGCTTCAATTCAAGTAATTCAAATCAAAACCATGAATTTGGAAAAGAAACTGACTAAAAATCAAAAAAGATTTGAGTCACCTTCTTTCAAATTAGATCGTATAAAGTTACCTCAGTTTAGTGGAGCTTTTAGTGACTGGCAGTCATTCCATGACTTATTCAAAGTTTCGGTAGATCAAAATACGACTCTGTCAGGTACTGAAAAACTAATCCATCTTAAATCATGTCTTACGGGTGAGGCAGCCAACATCATATCAACCTTCAGTGCAACGGATGCAAACTACTTGGAGGCTTGGAATTCGGTTCAAAGAAGGTACAGTAATAAAAGAGAAATTGTCTTTGCACATATCAAAAAGTTTGATGAAATCAGTCCCATTCAGTTCGAGTCATCATCTGGATTACGCTTGATCGCTGATGCTATCAACGAATTAACAAGGTCTTTGAAGGTTCTTAGCATTCCAGTTGAGCACTGGGATCTTATAATCATATTCATGTCAGTTAAGAAAATAGATTCAATCACCAAAAGAGAGTGGTTACTCCGTCAAAAGTCTGATTTACCTAGTCTAAAATTCTTCCTGGAATTTTTAGAAACTCGCTCAAGAGCTTTGGTGGATGCAATAGTTCTACCGTCCGTCACCAAATCTACTTCATCTTCAAGGTCTTTGGAAAAAGGTCAGAAAACTTCATCATCCTTTCATCATTCATCATCAGAAGAATCATCCTCATCAATTAAAGCTTGTCTCAAGTGTGGTGAATCACATCATTTATTCCAATGCAAATCATTTTCATCTCTCTCTGTAATGGAAAGAAATAACTTTGTGAAGAAAAACTTGCTTTGTTTCAATTGTCTTTTCAAAGGTCATGGAGTATCGAAGTGTAAAATAAACCTCAACTGTAAGAAATGCGGTAAACGTCATCACACACTAATTCATTTGGATACTAATCAAAGTTCATCTTCATCCTCATCAACAATCAAAGTTAAGTCAAATGGAGAAAAATCAGATGAGATTACGACATCAGTTTCATCCAATTTCTCCACTCATAAGTCAAATAATCTTATCCTCATGGGAACCATGCTCGTACACGTTTGTGACTCGAAAGGTGAAAAACAAAATTGTCGGATTTTCTTAGATTCAGGTTCGGAAAGTCATTTCATATCAGAAAACTGTGTAGATCGTTTAGGACTTACACGAAAAAAAACCTGTGTCACAGTGACTGGAATTTCTGGTTTGGTTGGTGAGTCTGCTAATGGAATTGTTAATGTCCGTCTTTTCTCAAAGGTTCGAGAGTTCAGTCTGTCTATTCAACCCCTCATTCTAAAAAAGATTACAGGATTACTTCCTCGTGTACCTTGTAAAGGTAATTGGCAACATTTAGCTGGACTGGAATTAGCAGATCCTCAATTTCATCATCCAAGTTCAATTGACATTCTACTTGGAGCCGAATACGCGGCATCAATCATGATTCCTGGAATTCGTCGAGGTCAAACTAATTCTCCTGTCGCCCAGAATTCTCAATTTGGTTGGATTTTATCCGGTCCCGTCAATACTAAGCCATCAGACTCATTTCAAGTTTCTTCTCATCATTCAATTTGTAAAGTTAATGAATCTTGTCTCCAATCATCTCTAAGTAAGTTCTGGGATCTTGAAGAACCAGAAATCTATCAAGGTCATCTTACCGAAGAGGATTTGGAATGTGAAAACCATTTTCTATCAACTCATAAAAAACGGTTAGATGGAAGTTTCGAGGTAGAACTGCCAATCAAAACTCATGCTCCATCAATTGGGTTATCCCGTGATATCGCTTTTAAGCGTCTTCAAGCTGTAGAACGTCGTCTGTCACTTCATCCTGAAACAAAACAAGCTTACATAGAAGCTATGGAAGAAACTTTATCTCAGTTTGCTGAAAAGGTTCCAGATGAAGAAATTAAAAACAAAGGATTCTACATGCCTCATCACGTGGTGGTAAAAGAATTAAACACCAGTACGAAGCATCGTGTCGTGTTCGACGCATCAGCTAAGTCGTCAAATGGAATTTCTCTTAATGATATCTTAATGACTGGGGAAAAGTTACAAGTGGATCTAATCCCACTTCTCATTCGTTTCAGGTCACATCGTGTAGCTATGTCAGCTGATATAGTTAAATTCTTCAATCAATTTTGGATTAATTCAAAACATGTCGACTATCAGAGGCTCTTATGGAGAAGCTCTCCTGATGATCCAATTCAAGACTATAGGATGCTTCGTCTTTCATTTGGTCTTACTTGTTCTCCATTCTTAGCAACTCGGTGTCTTTATCAACTTGCCGAAAATGAAAAATTATCATTTCCCAAAGCCGCAGAAATGATCAGAGAAGACTTCTTAGTGGATAATCTTTTATCTGGAGCGTCAACATTAGAAGAAGCTATCTCAAACCAACAGGAAATTATTCAAGTCATGAATAATGGAAATCTGAAACTCAGGAAGTGGTCATCAAATCAACCAGCGTTGCTATCTGCTGTGCCAGTGGAAGATCATGAAACAAATCAACCATTACTCATAACCGGAGAGATGTCAATCAGAACAATTGGATTTCTTTGGTACCCTAGCTCAGACACTTTCGGTCTAACAATTTCAGTACCATCTACTCAAATCATCACAAAAAGAAAAGTTTTGTCCTCAATTGCCAAAGTCTTTGACCCACTGGGATGGATTTCACCATTCACCGTCAAATTAAAAGTTTTGATGCAGGATCTGTGGAGAGAGAATTTGGATTGGGATACTCGATTATCTAACTCTCATCAAAAGCAGTGGATATCATTTTGTAAGGAGTTTGAAATTTTAAAATCACTAAAAATTCCTAGATGTCTTGTAAGCTCAATTTTGTCTCAAAATTCCTCTTTTGAATTACATGGATTTTCCGATGCAAGTCAAAGTGCATACGCTGCTTGTGTGTACTTTAGGACTATCGAGGTCAACGGAGATTCAAAATCAATTCTCATCGCCTCAAAAACCAAAGTTGCTCCAATTAAGTTTGAAACAATTCCTCGCCTTGAACTTTGTGGCGCACACCTTCTTGTGAAGTTAATAGAAACAATTCGAAAAGCATTAAAAATCGTTTTTAGTGCAATTAAATGTTGGACTGACTCAACCATTGTGTTGGGGTGGTTAGCATCTCAAGAAAAACTCCCTGTGTTTGTAAGTAATCGTGTTAGAAAAATCAATTCTAAAATTTCTTATCATAATTGGTTTCATGTACCTGGGGAACAAAATCCGGCGGATGTTGCCTCCAGGGGTACAAATGCTGCTTCACTTCTTGAGAATCAAGTCTGGTTTCATGGACCACCTTGGTTATCATCATGTCAAATTCTGAACGAAGTCTGTTCCATGACTGTCGAGGAAATGAATCATCCATTCTCTCATCTTATAAACGGATGTTCTTCATTCTCAAAAATGAGAAGAGTAGTTGCGTACTGTTTACGGTTCATCTCTAATATCAAAAAAGGATTAGATCAAAGAAGCTTGGGCAATCTAACAACGTTAAATCTTTCACAAGCGGAAACTGAAATTGTCAGGTGTGTCCAAAGTGAAGCCTTCAAAGATGAAATACGTCATTGCAGTAAACAGACGATCGTCAAATCAAGTCTTAAATTTCTAACTCCACTTATAGATGAGTTGGGAATTCTACGGGTTGGAGGAAGGTTAAATTTGTCAGCCATACCTAATTCAGAAAAACATCCTATTCTGCTACCAAAATCTCACAACTTCACAGATGTTCTAGTAAGATATTTTCATCTTACTAATCTTCATGCCGGACCACAGCTTCTGTTAGCATTACTAAGGGAAAAGTTTTGGATTATTAGTGGCTCGTCAGTGGTTAAAAAATGCGTCCGTAGATGTGTCATCTGTCATCGTCATCATCCGGTCACTCAAGATCAAATCATGAGTCAACTTCCATCTCCTCGTGTAACGCCATCAAAGCCATTTTCTCATTGTGGCATCGATTATGCAGGTCCCTTCATGTTGTGTGTCCGACCGGGAAGAAATCCAAGAGTTATCAAGTCGTACGTTTCCTTGTTTGTATGTATGTGCACTCGAGCTATTCATTTGGAACTCGTCGGTGACCTTTCAACGCCAAGTTTTCTTGGAGCTCTCAATCGCTTTATCTCAAGAAGAGGATCGCCAATCAATATTTATTGTGATGGTGGGACTAATTTTGTTGGAGCTGCCAAAGAAATTGGGGAAATCAATAAGTTTTTAAAATCCAAATCTCATCTTAATCTTGTTTACTCCTTTTTTTCAGAGAAAGGAATTAATTTTCACTTTAATCCACCACATGCACCACATCACGGTGGACTCTGGGAAGCCGGAGTCAAGTCAATGAAATTTCATTTGAAGAGGATAGTGGAAGGAAGAAAATTATCAGTCGAGGAGTTTACTACTCTTCTGTGTCAAGTCGAGGCTACTCTGAACTCTCGACCACTAACTCAAATGTCAAGTGATCCAAACGACTATGCCGTTTTAACTCCTGGTCATTTTTTAGTTGGAGAAAGTCTATTGTCACTTCCTCAACATGACATCACTCAAATCAAAGTGAACCGATTGACAAGATGGCAATTGGTTCAACAAATGTCTCAACATTTTTGGAGAAGATGGACGACTGAATACCTCAAGTCACTTCAGTTTCGTCCAAAATGGTACACCCCTCAGCCAAATCTAGAAAAGGGTGTTCTGGTCCTCATCTGTGACGATGACCCACATTGGGGTCCGCTCAAGTGGAAATTAGGACGAATCTCTGAAGTTTACCCTGGTCCAGATGGGAAGGTTCGGGTGTGTGATGTCAAGGCAACTAATGGATCGATCTACAGAAGACCAATCGTCAAGTTGTCACCATTACCAATTTATTAGTTACACTCATTTGGTATCAACAAATACCAAAAGTCTGGGAGTATGTTCATTCAAATTATGTAGTTAGTTCTAATGTAGTTCTTAATTTTCTTACTTTCTGTTTTCTCATTACAAAAGTCAACTTGTTAAAGTTAAAGATTACATTTTATTTTAATGTAATTAAGTTAGTTCATTCCTATCAAACATGTCTAGAGACATTCAATAACCATGTTAAAACTTCTCTAGTTTTCATTAACTCTCTCATGTCACTCTGTCTTTGAGGCTTCACCAATCATAATCTCAATCTCATCCTCTCCTTTTTTTGTACATATCAAGAAATATTGTGGTAAATTGTTCTGGGAGTTTACCAGAGAAAAATTGAATTTCGACAGAGTCTATTCATTTAATCATAATACACATACAATTTATCAGTCAAAATCAGCAAGCCTAGAACTCATAAACAATAGAACCATAAGTTGTCCACATTTTAAAGCCAGTCCTTGAATTTTAGATAATTGGGGTGGGGTACCATTTGTGACAATATGATATCCATATACAGTACTGATGAAGGCATAGTTAACGCTCTTTGATTTTTTTATCATTCCCATTTTTCTTGCCTCGAATATTTTATTTACTGGTACCGTTTAAATTGGTACCAGTAGTAGCTCTACTGTTTAAATTCATTGTCCTGTATAATTGTACCAAAGCTGCTCTTGGAGGATTTAGATAAGTGATATGTGAATCGATCGGAAATCTTATATAGATTACGAATTAGTTCATGGTTGGCATTCAGCTAAAAAATTTTGAAATTTTGCTTTAACTGTTTTGTCATGTTTGCAAATAAAAAATCTAGAAATGATCCGTTGGAATTTGTTCATCAGCTTTCTCAATCAGTCAGAAATTGATGCAGATTACGAATTTGGTATTCAATATTGATGTTCAAGTCAAATTTTGGGGAGAAAAATAATCTGACAGATAATTTGTTTTGTTGTATTAATCGGTTGTGTGGTTGTAACAATCCAGAAATTCACATTGTATTGTAGAACCAGCAATAGTGCTTGAATTTATAAGGTGTTACTAATTATTGNAACAATCCAGAAATTCACATTGTATTGTAGAACCAGCAATAGTGCTTGAATTTATAAGGTGTTACTAATTATTGCTCTTAATCTGACCAGTTTACCTGACCAAATTGTCATTTGAGTAAGTGTATACCCTTGGTCAATTATTTATAGTCACACTTCAGTTAAATAGGCATTATGTACAGTATTCTATTGTTGGTTCTACAATGGCATCTTATTACATCTTGTAGCCAGGCGTANTAAATAGGCATTATGTACAGTATTCTATTGTTGGTTCTACAATGGCATCTTATTACATCTTGTAGCCAGGCGTAGTTGAGCAACTAAAAAAGAAACCAGAGTAGGAATTACGAGTCTCGGCTTTGCGCGTCCAGAACCGGGAAATTTATACAAAATCAGTCTACTAATGGGCAATTTAGTTCATAATCAGTCACGTGTTGAACGGAACCACGGGATCATTTTTTTTAGTCTGCTGATACTCTTTAACAGTCAACACTTTGAGTTTGAGACAGGGATTGCCACAAAAATTTGGTCTCTGGTGGGGTATGATCCCACGTCTTGGATATTCCGGACCCAACGCACTAACCATTTGTGCTACAGAGCCTAGTTGGGCAATCCTGTTCTCAAACTCAATACAACACCGAACTCTCCTTCCTGGTCATTCATTGCCAGGTAAGGAGTCTACTGTCTCATTTATGAGTACAGTAGTGGGGATTGAGTCTTATGCTCAAATCCTCACATGTTTGTAGAATTTTTGCAAATTCTGAGTTGAGTGTCAAAAATGGATGCTATATTCTTAATCGAGGCAAGGTTTCGAATCCATTGAAGTATCACTTACCCAAATCCTCCAGAAATACCTTTGCTATGATTATACAGAACATTGAATTTGAACAGTATAATGGGGAAACTAATTACGTTTTTTATGCTGCCAGTAAATAAAATATGCTGCCACGGTGCCAATAGGTAAATAAATACGAGGCCAAAGGGAAGGAAAGCGGGAGTGAAAAAAAAAATATTCAAAAAGCGTTAACTACTTTTGCCCTCATTGCTATCTGTGAAAACAACCGTAGTGGTAAAATAATTTTAGGTAAAAATTTAGGTATAAAACAATGTATACAATCAAATAACAGACCTATATATAAAACAAATACTTGAATAGATAAAATCATTGGTAACTGCGAATCTTATAATCCGTTTTTGAAGTCGATTTAAGTAACGAATCAGCTAGGTAGACAGTTTGTATGAGAAGGAATCATAGACTGCAGTTTATGAACGACAACCAAATTACAAGAAACGATAGCGATAACCGACGACTTATGAACAAATAGAAATGACGACTACTCAGTACCGTATTATTACAAACCTAGTTTTAAGGGTAGTAAGCAACATTAAATATAAACAAGATGACGATTGGAAAAACAGCTAGTGAACTATAAAATGTTATTGAATATGTCGCGCGCACATCATTTACGCTCAGGATTAAATTAGTAGAATGTAATGTTCCCTATTTAATCACTAAGCTGTTTGAACAGTTTCAAAATAGTTCATAGGAAACTCACATTAAACGCATAACGCGCAGAGACGTATTATTATTTTATTTGCAGTCAAATAATTTTATTTGACTACCGAATAAATTTTAGCCGACTATATAGCTTCTAGTGATTAACATTAATCACTAATCAATTGGGGAAGCAATATACCATCATTGAAATATATGCTCACCTCGCCAGAGTGAGTGGTCATCTAGATGAATTGGTTTAACCAAGTTCGGCTTAGCTGTGTCAATTATACACAAATTTCCTATTTCCAGGACCGGACCGGACAATTTGTTTCGTGAAAATCGAAGTCAGCTTAGCCAAGGTTTACTGAATGTAGACTGTTTACAATAATTTCCAACTGATTAGCTGGTACGTAGGTTTGTTTCATTTCTCTATAGTTACATCCCATTGAACCTATGAATATGGAGACTTTCAATTTCTCCAACTTTTGTAGATTCCGTGAGATGAGCAGATATTTGTGGGTTTGCCACCAGTTGAATTTTTGTTGATCTTCTAGGGATATTTTGCTATGATTCCAATACAAGGTTTACTATACTACCCACACATTTTTGATGTTAATCTAATAAGAATTTAATTAAGTTCTGTATTGATGCTATGATTTGAGAACAAGGTATTTTTGTTTCCTACAATTGACATTTAGATGCAATTTTAATGATTTTTACCATGAGAATAAGGTTTATGTCGATGCTAGGATTATCGGCGTTCATTGAATTTTTTGAAGCTAGTCTAAACATATTTTCCTATTCCATCAACAAAACCAAGGTTGCTATGAGAAATTTACAAAAAGCGACTTTGATAAGGTTAGTCCATAACTCCATTTTTTTTTAATTAACAAAAAATAACCAAACATGGAAATCAACAAACTTCACAAAAATTAAACAGCTTTTTAGCTTTTAAAATTTATTAATTTTTCTAAAATTTTGTTTCGTGTTCATCCGTAGACATCTATATAAACTTCCAAATATATTTAGATTTCAAAAAGAAGATAAGACAAACACTAATAGAATTTATGTATCCAGCGTATACTTCACCATTTTTTCGAATTGCAAAATAAATTTTAATTGTAACCTTAGGAACGGAGTTAGATGTCGGTCCGACATCCAGCTTCAAAAAAAATTTAAAAAAATGGAGTTATGGACTAACCTTATCAAAGTCGCTTTTCGTTAATTTCTCATAGCAACCTTGAACAAAACTTTGTGTTGATAGATTATTGGAGAAATAGATATTTGTATTTTGCCTCCAGTTGACTTCTCGATGCATCTCTATCTATATTTTGCCAAATAAAATTTTCCCCTGTTACCAAAATTATTCTCGATACTGCTCTAAGCATAGTTTTCCATGATTAGCTCAAATTTTATGTTAAATCTATAATTAGAGTAGTGGATAACAGTCTTTTGTTTCCACTTCCTTCCGTGATGAAACTCAACATATTTTTCTTTGATGCCTACGAAGTTCTGTTTATGGAATGATTAGATAAATAGGATTCACAGGTTAGCTCCACCTTGGATGTTTCTGTAATCATGCTGCTCTTCATATTTTCCTATCCTGCCAAACAAGTTTTAAGTTAATGGAGACGTATTTACAATTTGCAGCCAGTTGACTCATTGATGCCATTCTTGGCGTATGATGTCAACTTAGTTTTCTCCCTGTATTACTAACCAAATATTTTCAATGCTGTTATAACCAGTTTTTTCGGATTATCACACCCAAACTTTGAGTAGACGCTGCGACGAGTAAAGAAATCTAGCTATAAGCTTTCTCTAAACTTGAAAACGAAGCTTATATTTCTTACGTTCCTACAAAATTTAGGCTTGCTCTTACCAGCTGAGACCCAGGCATCTACTTTATTTCCATTTGATTTTTAAGGCCATTCTATTTACGTTTTCCTATTTTTACAGCATACATTCCCTACCTAGCAACTAAACAACCTTTCCTCTATCGTCGATCTTCACTTTCTCGTCTTCCTTGTCGCTTTAACATCTACTGTCGTGTCTTGTTTTCGATATATTCATTCCGTGTTTTCGGGTGCTACGGGTTGCGTGCTAGCCATTCTTGTTATTAAATCACCATTGACTAATCTGCAAATGGGCGAAAATATTAAATTAATAAGAGTAGGACTACTTAGTCAGCTCGATTTCAATGCCTGTCAAAATAAGAATTTTGCTCTTCCACAAGAACTAGTAGAACAGCAGTATTTTGACAGCAAATGTAGTGACGATATGTTTACAAAAGTGGTACTAGTAGTATACAAAAGAATACATAAATATCTCAACCACGAAAGTTGATTAATTGTTTATGTTGGAGTATGGTATACCACCAAGAACTAGTACTATATAAACAAACTACAACAAAAAATCGCAGTCAATACTAGAATTTCAAATTTCAAAAAACCTGAGTTTATTATAAAGAAATGGAACGTCCTCACTGGTACAATTTTTGCATCTGGGTTGGATGGCTATCTGGAATACTGTTAATTCGACGTCCTGTTGGTATTTTGTCATCCAATCCATGGATGAGTTTGTATGCTTTCTACTGCGTAGTTACGTTGACAGTCCAACTCATATTTTCAATGTGGTATATTTCACTAAAATTTGCTGTAGTCGAACAAGACATTGGGATTGAGAGAAATAATTTCGTCAGGATAAAAATATTTGTCATGGATTTTATAATCGTGATTGTTACAATTCCGATTATTATTCAACGATTCCATTTATTAATCAACTCAAAAAAAATAGCTTCAAGATTGGGAGATATTGAATCTTATGTCTTCGTGGCAAAGAAACACGATCAATTGGATGAAACTACGAATTTGAAAATTGCCATTTTTGGTTCAGGATTATTTATTTTGCGGGTTGGTAAGGGTTACATATACACATTATCACTCTATCAGTATCTCACTCGAAACATTTCTGCCACTATTGGTGACTGGATTATTTTCGTAATGACGACGTATACTTTAATCATCTCTCAGTTGTCGTGGTTCATCATAGTAGTAATTATTTTTTTTGGTAGTCTCAAGCTACTTGGTATTATTACTGAACTAATTCAAATTCTCAAACTCTCTTATCAAATTCATAATGTAACACAATGCGAGATAAAAAATTCTGTCTTAAGGAACATGCAGATAACTGGTCTGCTACCCAGTGAATACTATATCGACAAATACATTAAGATGGAGAGCCTTTGTCAAGAATACAACATAATTTTTGGACCGCTGTACTTATTAGTTATGCTCTCTAGCTTCGTATCGTTTCTAGATGGAATTAACAGTCTTTTGGTTGTTGAAAAGAAAACGATTTTCTCGTTGCTTAGTAAAATAATAGGGATTCTGTCATCAGGGTATTTCATGTTACTCATCGAGCTCGGAGAGCACATACATCAGAAGGTAAGAATATTTCAAGGGTTAGTACTTAAAGTTAATACTCTTGACCTAAATATTGAAATGATAGTGTTTCAACTTCCAATGAATGAATCTGAAGTCTTTCCTAGTTCGGCATTGTACCTCATTCTTGGAACGGGTGTTCCAAGATAATATCTTGGATCCTTGAGTAAGCACCATACTCGCAACAACTTTTAGTGCCACGTCATTCTTGCAAAACTTTATTTTTATTCTCAACACATATCATCATCTCTACAATTATCAGTTTGCTTTTGTTAGATTCAATCCTTGGCGCGCAAAATTTTTCGATTGGGTCAGCATTTCTAAATATAATCTCTTTTTTAAATATTGACTTTGTTCAAAAACGCAGAGATCCTAAAAATATTTTTGACAAAAACCTTCATAAAACTATGAAATATGGAATCTAATACAATTTAAAAAAGCTTTGGCGTACAGCAAGCGTATCCAAAGTAGAGATGGCGTTGTCGTGAATTGGTGGGTCCTCACGATGTCCTGAGGGAGTGGAGTCACCGAATCATCAAAATCAACAACTAAATTAATTAATAATTAATAATAAATAAATAATAAAATTATCAAAAAGGATGGAGAGAGAAAATGACCGTTTTATTCCAGGTCTAGATAGCGTCTGAGTCTATCCACAGGGATAGACTCATCAGGTAAGTATATCTATATATAGGTAGAATAATGATAATAATAATAATAATAATAATACTAATAATAATAATACTAACTATAGCTAGGGAGAATGAAAGAAAGGGAAGAAGCAGCTTTGTTGTTGTTGTTTCTGGTGAACGGAAGTCCAGTTCCGTTCACCATGTGATGTGAGGCCGGGGGTTGGTTTTCCAACAGCGTAACCAACGTTTTTATTTTTCAAAAAAATTTTATCGCATTTTTTGCTTTTGATTCAATTACATTGGTGTTACATAATTTTGCCGGTTCAGACACTAGCCTGACAGGAATAGGACTGTGGCCCTAAGTTGTGCGAGGGAGGGGGGATTTACTTGCGGACACGACTAATTTTACAATTTCAAGACATGCATAGAAAAAAAAGACAGCTTATATCTAAAATTCTCTTCTTTTACTTAATTTAGAATCTAACGTTCCTAAAAATTCAGATGATGTAGGTATGGTGATTCCATCTAATGCGTATTATTTAGATTGCTTCGGGAAAGGAAGAATTGCGGCGATTGATGGCAATTTCCGAGCTTAGATCAGAAGGACACAACGCTGTAAAGCTTATTATTGAATGGAATTGGAAAATTTCAGCATCTGGATTTTTCGCAGTTGACAGATCATATGCATCGAACGTATGCTATATATTTATATAAACCTAATGAATTAAAAATTAGTTTTAAAATTTCTTCTTACTAGCTAACTCTGCTCTCGATCTCATATATCATTATTCTCTTTCAAATCAACACCCATTCCTAAGTGTCACTCTACTAAAACAAAGTAAACGAAAGGAGCATTGAAGATTCCATATTGGTTATGTCACTTAGCAAATATAATTATCCAATGCATATACGATTGACATGATCAATCATATTGACACCAAACATTTTGACTTTGTTGCATCGTGCTAGTAAAAAATTTTTTAAATATTCTTATCATCACTCGAATACAATTCAGTAAGTTTATACGTAGTATACATACTGATGTATGCTTAACAAATTGATAATAAAACTATCATAGCAACCATAGCAACCCACGATATCAGGTCCCTGCGTTCGAATTTCTTTCATTTGGAAGGTTATTGAGAACGAACATAATTGACTATAAAAGAGAAACTACTTAAATTTTAACGGTGAATATGAATTGAATTCACATTCCGTTTTCACCATAATCAAGATAGAAGAGCGATATGAACTCTTTCTGGAAATCTCACTGACAAGTTTCATGTGTCTCTCCTCTCTTAAACATACCTTCTACTCGTTTTCTTCATTTTAGACTTGTTTTCGAATATACAGTATGATAAATATTAATAATTTGATTAGGCTTATTATAAGTTTTGTAGTATTCTAATGGTAAGGCCTATTGATTATTTTCCAAATATCTTGGACCCAAATCCTAAACTACCATGATATGAAGAAATGACGGAGAATGACTTCTCCGTCCAGGCTTGGAACAAGAATTAACACAAAAATAATGGTCACTGATGGGGTATGATCAAAAGTCTTGGGTATTCTGTTNGAATATACAGTATGATAAATATTAATAATTTGATTAGGCTTATTATAAGTTTTGTAGTATTCTAATGGTAAGGCTTATTGATTATTTTCCAAATATCTTGGACCCAAATCCTAAACTACCATGATATGAAGAAATGACGGAGAATGACTTCTCCGTCATGGCTTGGAACAAGAATTAACACAAAAATAATGGTCACTGATGGGGTATGATCAAAAGTCTTGGGTATTCTGTTAGAATACTCAATACACTACCAATTGCACGACAGTGTCGATTGGAAAAATACTGTTTCAAACCCTGACTATGTGATGATGATCCACCAGTTATCATCAGCAAAGTCTTTTTTGCTGATGATGATCCATCATTTGTGCTTCTCCTCATCTCTTGGTAGAGACTGTATAGGGCATTAGAAGTAAATGTTAACTATCCCGCTGAAATCAGAGCTAAAGTGTAGCCGAACGCTTAGAGTTATGAATGTTTCCAGAATTTGTAAAATCAGCACCGCATTCTAAAGAAATCGTTTCAATTAAATTATCTTTTAGGACTGTATTACAATACAGAGTGACTAAAGTCAACTTTACGCGGATTCTAATTAAACAGAATTCAACCTTATTAAAAATTGTCATCTCTTTTTATTTTTTTTTATTACAATTTTACTTGGCAAAAAATTTAAAATTTATAGCTTCCATAAAATAATTATTGAAATATTCGAAATACACGTGAGGTATCTCATGCTATGTAATTGTTTCCTAAAAGAGGTCGAAGTTTAGGAAGCAATAAATAATAAATGTATTTTTAAGGATCACCTTATTGTCTAACTAATCATTGAATCTGTAGTTGAATTTATTGAAAATTGTAACACAATATCTACTGGATGACTTAATCCTTAGATTAATTCTAAAAGCAAGAATAAATAAACTAAAAATATTATGTAAATTAAAATTTTTGGCACATTTCAAATCGCTTATAAGATAGAAGACATAAATTAACTTTCTTAGAATATATCATTTATGTAGTTAATAGGCAGACGATTTAACTTTCAGACAACAAAAAAGTGATTACATTAGTAACCATTGATTAATCTGAGGGGTAAGGTAAAATGTGCTGTAACAATATAATATGAAAAAGTTTTAGCTATCAAAATTTGGCAAGAAAAATAAAATTTCTCTATGTGTAGTTAGTAAATTGAAGATAATATTGTGAGATTCAAATATAATGGATTGGATAGTTCCTTTTTATTGCAAGTGGCTGAAAACATGATTTATGTTTAATTAAAGCAAGTCCACAACTTTGTTAGTTACTATTGAGTTATTAATCAGACAAATTCAAGGAAGAAAAGCTTAGTAGAAGCAAATTTTAAGAATACAGGTAGATGATTACTTTTAGTGTAAAGATTGTTCGGAAGCTCTAAAATTGCAGATACATTTTATTAAAATTCTTCATGTTTTGTAAGTGCATCTCCGAAGTCTGTTGCCTGTGAACCAACGAATACTTCATATTTCTCAAGCACTTCGGTTTTAGTAAGTTTCCCATCTCTGTTCCCATCAGCCGAGTGGATTAAGTGGGCAGATTCGGCTCCTGCATGATCATAGCCTCCAGGGAGGATCCAGTCTTTCACCTACAATTATAATTAAATATGTCAAGTAAATCAAAGAGTTCATTAGCATAGTACATTATTGGCAAGGATTCTATAGTGGTGGAAGGCGAAGTATGTAAAACTTCTAGATTATCCTTAGTTGAACCTATAATGAAAATGAGTGTTGTCACCAGAAATCTCAAAGTAAATGATGGTAAAAATGAACCGTATTTACGATTTTTAGAAAATAATCATCAGAAAAATTCTATAGAGAAATTAAGTATGTTAAAATNACCTATAATGAAAATGAGTGTTGTCACCAGAAATCTCAAAGTAAATGAACCGTATTTACGATTTTTAGAAAATAATCATCAGAAAAATTCTATAGAGAAATTAAGTATGTTAAAATAGAGTTACGAAGAATCTAATTACAAAATACGTAACCCTTAAAGCGTGATTTCCATCATGGGACCAACGTAAAATGTGGGGTTGAGTAAAAAGTCGTTTTTACCTAAGAAAAATTTTTCTCGAGTAAAACTTATTTTGCAGAGTGAAAACGTGTATTTTACCTCGTACGGTATTCATCATTTCTTGAGGAAAATTAGAAATAGGGTAAAAGATTTGAAGGGTCGAAAATTAAAAAATCTAAAAGTAGGAAGAGCAATGTGAAAAGGGTATTGAAGCCCATTCAAATTATGCTAATTAGGTAGAAAATGGTTCAAAAAAAGAAAGCGGAATGCAAAAAGAGTCAATCGAGGTCTGTTATCGCGTTTTAGTGACATTCCACTTCCTTCTTTTCTTCAATTTTACTACTCAACACAGGAGCGCATGGGGATTTTTCACCATAAAAAATAGACAAGATTTTACCGTCGAGCCCGGTAAAATTTTTCCGGAGCGAAATATTTTTCTTTGGTTTTGCTAGGCGGGGCAGAGATGATGAATACCGCTCGGTAAAATTCAAAAGTAAAATACCACTTTTTTACCTGGCTCTTGGTTTTTTGCATACCTTTTGGTTTTACCCTTATGATGGGTACTAAGGAAAAAACGAATGCAATCGGAAAAAAAACACAAAATGGGATTAGATTTAGAATAAGGATATTTAAAAAATAAGTAAAAGAATAAAACGTCACTTTTTTGTTACGTTTTAATTATGTGACGTAATCACTCTCTAACATAATAATCAGTTAAATACGCGAGAAATTGTTAACTCTTCGGCCGAATCCTTCGGTCAATTGCCGGAAACCGAAGGAGGTCCTTCGGCCCAATTTAAGCCTAAGCCTTCGGCCAACCGAAGCTTCGGTGCATCTCTAGCAAAAACTATTATAGAGCTAACTAAAGCTTACGTTGGTGCGCGTAAATCTTGAAGGAGCGAACAAGGACTAAGCAATTTACCGATAAGGCTGATCTAACTACCTTACCTCAACTTAAACATTAAAGAGTTGACTCAGTGAGTCAATGACTCTGATTTCTGCCAAAAGCTAGTTATGTGGTACAGAACCAGGGAGTTTGTTATAACTCAATTTATTGATTACCTCTGAATGTGTGAGAAACCCATCTTTGTCGCTATCTCTGAATGATGAAAAAGTGTCTCTCTCTGATTGAACCCAAGAAGGTTCCTCCTCTCCTCCCTCACCACGGTACAAATCACCTAAGTCAGAATAGCACGAATTCACTTCGATCCAATTATTCAAATCGCCTATTGCCAGGTTTCAGCATGGTATTTCCTAGGTGATAAATACCAATGGCATAAAGTGGGAAACAANTAAGAATAGCACGAATTCACTTCAATCAAAATATTCAAATCGCCTATTGCCAGGTTTCAGCATGGTATTTCCTAGGTGATAAATACCAATGGCACAAAGTGGGAAACAACGTTGTTGAAAATGTTGAATTGGTTAATTAGCCAAAATCTCTTTTAATATAATAAAAGATTGTTTTGAACTTTAGAAAGTATTTGTTGCCTATAATTACTGCAAAAACAATTAATTAAGAAAATTGGACTATTGAAGTTGGCTATTTCCAAAGCTTACACAATGAAGAGCGCCTCCATGCTTATTCCAGTTTGACTTATTTCAGTCCAAACTTACTGAGAAATTTTGAAAAATAAAATTTTCCTAAATTTTTATATCCTTGTTCTAGTGAATAAAAACTGCAATTAAAGATGGTTAAGAAGAAACTCACTGGGATTCATTCACCATATTCATTCAGTTTTGCTCAAATTGTATCACTAATTTATGAGCATCGCATTAGAACGTGCTCATGCATTTTACCTTTTTCAGCATTCGTATAATATAAATATAATATAATGTATATAATATAATATAATATAATGTATAATATTCAGTGTAAGAAGGTAGCCTCTCATGGAAACTTCCGATAGTAACTTCCTCAGTTTTTTTCGTTATTTTTTGTTTTACGTTAAGTTTTTATATTTTCTGTTTTTAGATTTTAAATTTTTTTACTATCTATTTACTAAATAAGCGGTTTTGTAACTTTTAGCAAACAGTAAAAAATTTTTTCGTCAGAATCAATTTCATAAAATCATTCATCGCATAATTCAAACGAAACATCTCGAGCACAGATGAGATTTGGGAAACATTTCGACGCCGATCCACGATCCGAGCCAAGAATTAAACAATTTTTAGATACCGACTCGATAGACTAAAATTTCCATCCGTTCCGCAGATCAATTCTTGGATCGAGTTTCGTCTGTGCTCCCGGGGTGATTTGTACTAATATCACTCAACCGGTCCACTTACTAATATATTCCTCCATAGAAATTTTTGAGTCACCGTCTTTGTCAATGTCCTCGATTGTTTCTATGACGATGACGTCATGCATGTGTGGAGCATCCTCCGGGTGTAGAAAGTTCTGGAATTCTTGCTTCGACAGAGCGTCAATTCCATTTTCGTCAGCTGCAAGCCATCGTCTTCTGTCTCTCCCCATCATCCGACTGTAAGTCCGATGATCCTCTGAGCCAGGTACTTCGCCTTCTAAGAATCCATATGTAGCTTTTTTGTAATCTTCCCATGGCAGCACCTTTTTTTCCGTAGGGTTGTGTATACGCCACTGTTTCTCGCCATCTGCAATGATGTACTTTTTCTGTGTCCACTCGATCCATTTCGTTAGTTCCGAGCTGTTCACGAAACCATCTCCATCTTGATCCATTTTCTCAAAGATCAAACTGCGAGAAAAGACAACTAAATTTTCGCTGAACAAACTTTTTAATTAATTTTTATACCCTAGCCTCCTCCTTGACTCGTCTGGTGAGAAGTCATCGAATAATTGTGCTTCATCACCAAGAAAGGCTTCGTGGTCGTAAGCTGCATTATGCTCACCTTCCGGGAAGTGATCTTGTCTACTCAACGGCTGAACCAAAAAGATAGGATTATTTAGTTTTTACAAACAAGATGTGGTTGCTTTTTCATAATAAGTCGTATACAAGATCGTTTAGAGATTCATTTAAAAATATTGCCAATATATAAACTAAACAATCAAAATCAGTGTCCGGATTTCGAAAATACCATTGGCAAACAAATTTTGTGTGGCAAAATAAACTTGAGACTTTTAAAAGTCGAAATTTTTTAGTAATTTCAAAAGTTGGTTTTCAAGGTTACTTTACAAAGGTCTGTCTACAAGGTTTATCTAATTTCCAAAAATTTCCAATGGTGTTTCTATTTATTGATAAATATTTAGTAACAAAGACAGTTTTACTTGCATCCATCAGTGTCCAAATATTAAATTTTTAATTTGGTAATTTTTAGTGTTACCCCGATGCCTTGGCCCGCCCTGATACATGATAGAATCGGCGCCGATTCTATCATATAGTCGCATCGGCGTAGCATCGGCATCGACATAAAAGTTGAATCGGCCAGTTGGGCGATGCAGTTGCCGATTCAAATAAAAAGAAAATATAATTTATTTGTAAGTTTGCTTAAAGTTTGCTTAAAATTTGCCTTAACATGAACCAAAATCAATTAAAAAACAGCTTTTTGAGTAGAAAAAATCGGCCGATTCAATAGTCTGCTGCATCGGCGCATCGGCCGATTCGAATTTTAGCCGCATCGGGGCAACACTACTAATTTTCCTAATGTTCACTTTGTTGCCAATTTTACCCTATATTTTGCCAATGTGTCCTCTGAACACTGATCAAGATATAAGTATCTAGTCTCAAAGATTACACAAACCAATNAATTTTCCTAATGTTCACTTTGTTGCCAATTTTACCGTATATTTTGCCAATGTGTCCTCTGAACACTGATCAAGATATAAGTATCTAGTCTCAAAGATTACACAAACCAATCATCAAATCAATTCTAAATTCTCCCCCGCCCAAGTAATTTATCATTTCATACTTATAAAGATCATCACGTTGTGTGATTCACATTATATAAAACTAAAGATTTTCCGTTGCAAAATAACATGACTTATCTAACTAAAAATATATACGCTAGTACAATTTAAAATGTTTGTATTTATTCACTACTTTATCGTTACTTAAGCACTTTTTACTAATTTATACCGGTAAAAACCGAAATCTAATTATAAGGTCAAACAAACCTCAATGACTCTTTGGTTCTCCGGTTTTGGAAGGGCAAAAGCTGTACAGAAACTCACAAGAATAAGAATNTACCGGTAAAAACCGAAATCTGATTATAAGGTCAAACAAACCTCAATGACTCTTTGGTTCTCCGGTTTTGGAAGGGCAAAAGCTGTACAGAAACTCACAAGAATAAGAATTCGGTACGAGTTTCCTCTATCCATTTATATTCCTAGTAGTCAATAAAAATAAGCATAGTTAGTGGCTCAATTAAAAATAATACTTTGATCAATAAATAGGAAATTTCTTTTTCTAACCTCTGACTCAATAGAGGATGCCAGACTTGACTTGACAGGGAAGAAAATGAAAGCAGAAAATATTCTTTTCCTTTTTATTTACTACTTCACTTTAACTTTCTTGATTACTGGAAACTCAACTGGTTTTATGCTTTATCTCTCGTCTCGTCGTCCATCGTCTCTGTCTCAGTTTCCAAAGTAGAGTTGAGACTAGGACTAAAGAGTTTACTGATTATTTTTTATCAAGTGAAGTAAACAGAGTTCATGAATGGTTTAACTAAAACACACTCAACAAACCTTTTTCACAATTACTGCCGCCCTGGTTTCCCGCGCTTGAACTACACTTTACCACGAGGGGGAAACTAACGCGTTTTGTGATAGTGTTATTATAAAATGTATACAAGAAAAATTGAATGGTTCCAATTAAATTTATCGCAGTTGAATATTATTCTGTTAGCAACATTGACTGGTTGTTTCCAAAAACATATTAAATATTATATGAGTCCATAAGTAAAACGAATTCCTAAATTAATTTACGACACATAATAAGTGAAGCAACTTTAGTTTAGAAATCCAATAAGATCTATTATCCAAGGCTTTGAAAGGCACAACTTAGTTGTTAATCCACTATTTTCCGTATTATATCAAATGCAGGGTAGATGGCTCTTTGAAATGTTGGATCAGCATACATAGTAGTGTTCATACCGCCTTCAAATTACCAGTATTGTCTTTTGAAAAGATATGAAAATTTTTGGATTTAGTCGCAGGTGTGGTGGTAGACCCATTCCAGTAATGAGAAAAAACAATTAAGCGTAAAACTATTATTAGTTAGCAAAACAATTAATTAGCAAAAATAATTTAGCATAAAACTTCAAAAACAAAACTCAAATTTTGACACTTTTTGAATTTGGGCATCTGCACCCCTAACCCCCCTCCCCTCCACATACTTTACTCTCTAAAACAAGATTACAGGTTATCAATAATCTACTAGTGTAAACTCTGAACTTCATATTAATTAATGATACTAGTGAAAAATGTTGTTCCCATATATGCTGTTCAGTCTGATGGGGTGTGTGAACTAGGGTATCATTGTCTACTCCCCATATATTCCCACTGTATATCATCANTGATACTAGTGAAAAATGTTGTTCCCATATATGCTGTTCAGTCTGATGGGGTGTGTGAACTAGGGTATCATTGTCTACTCCCCATATATTCCCACTGTATATCATCATTTTCTATTNCTGATGGGGTGTGTGAACTAGGGTATCATTGTCTACTCCCCATATATTCCCACTGTATATCATCATTTTCTATTCATTACAATTATCTTTATTTTTAGTGCTTAGTAAACAGTTTTCATCAATTTAAAGTTTTTGATAATAATTTTTACTTTTATTTTTTATTTTAAGTTGGTAAATGGCNAAACAGTTTTCATCAATTTAAAGTTTTTGATAATAATTTTTACTTTTATTTTTTATTTTAAGTTGGTAAATGGCGAACGTGGTGGAAGTTCTACGTTAAGAGAGTTTTCTCCCCTCATTATTGACTTTTGTCAAAACTTTGAACCAGAATTTCTACTAAAACTTCTAATTAATGTGCAAGTTTTTGTNCTCATTATTGACTTTTGTCAAAACTTTGAACCAGAATTTCTACTAAAACTTCTAATTAATGTGCAAGTTTTTGTAGGTCGTTAACATCTATGAATTATTGTTAATCGATTTTACCTATATTTCATATAATAAGAAATTGNATCGATTTTACCTATACTTCATATAATAAGAAATTGCTTAGTTTGTTAACGACCGCTATAACTTAACGTTATTAGCATGGGAGTTTGTGTTCGGTTTTGAAAGTTTTATATAAGCTCAAGTTAAAATCCACTAGACGACTGTCTTTGTGAAAAGGTCAATTTCTATAAACAAGAGTAGCTTCATCCTTCTTAATTTAAACATTTATTATATTTTTTTNTTTGTGAAAAGGTCAATTTCTATAAACAAGAGTAGCTTCATCCTTCTTAATTTAAACATTTATTATATTTTTTTTCGAAAAGTGCAAAAACGAATTTCAAAACTGAATCAATGCAAATTTTTTAACCCCAAAATTGATTAAAAAAACATTGATTTTAATCTTTAGGCGATTGAATTTTTTTGCCCAATCGTTGAATAATTTCATAACCGAGCAATTACTCGGTTTAGGGTGGACTGGACATAATTGAATGAAATTACACAAATAAGTTAGTTTAGTTCAGCTTAAGCTTGACATACCAAATGTCAGATATTTTAATCATCTCGGCCAAGGCTAAATGGTAATAGTGTATCCTTTCAAAGCTCTTACGAAACAAAATACGATTTTAACATTGATTTAGCCTTTTGACATTACCCGTGACAATATTTTTTGAACATACCTAGCATGGGTTATTTTTATTTGTTTATGTATTATTTAGCACAGTGAAACCTATTTATAATATCACTTTAGGAAGTAAAGAAAGTGTGTATTATAAGCAGATGGGCTTAGTTTTCTGTATAGGACCTTGGGTCTNAAACAGTTTTCATCAATTTAAAGTTTTTGATAATAATTTTTACTTTTATTTTTTATTTTAAGTTGGTAAATGGCAAACGTGGTGGAAGTTCTACGTTAAGAGAGTTTTCTCCCTTCATTATTGACTTTTGTCAAAACTTTGAACCAGAATTTCTACTAAAACTTCTAATTAATGTGCAAGTTTTTGTAGGTCGTTAACATCTATGAATTATTGTTAATCGATTTTACCTATACTTCATATAATAAGAAATTGCTTAGTTTGTTAACGACCGCTATAACTTAACGTTATTAGCATGGGAGTTTGTGTTCGGTTTTGAAAGTTTTATATAAGTTCAAGTTAAAATCCACTAGACGACTGTCTTTGTGAAAAGGTCAATTTCTATAAACAAGAGTAGCTTCATCCTTCTTAATTTAAACATTTATTATATTTTTTTCGAAAAGTGCAAAAACGAATTTCAAAACTGAATTAATGCAAATTTTTTAACCCCAAAATTGATAAAAAAAAACATTGATTTTAATCTTTAGGCGATTGAATTTTTTTGCCCAATCGTTGAATAATTTCATAACCGAGCNTAAAAAAACATTGATTTTAATCTTTAGGCGATTGAATTTTTTTGCCCAATCGTTGAATAATTTCATAACCGAGCAATTACTCGGTTTAGGGTGGACTGGACATAATTGAATGAAATTACACAAATAAGTTAGTTTAGTTCAGCTTATGTTTGACATACCAAATGTCAGATATTTTAATCATCTCGGCCAAGGCTAAATGGTAATAGTGTATCCTTTCAAAGCTCTTACGAAACAAAATACGATTTTAACATTGATTTAGCCTTTTGACANAATGGTAATAGTGTATCCTTTCAAAGCTCTTACGAAACAAAATACGATTTTAACATTGATTTAGCCTTTTGACACTACCCGTGACAATATTTTTTGAACATACCTAGCATGGGTTATTTTTATTTGTTTATGTATTATTTAGCACAGTGAAACCTATTTATAACNTATGTATTATTTAGCACAGTGAAACCTATTTATAACATCACTTTAGGAAGTAAAGAAAGTGTGTATTATAAGCAGATGGGCTTAGTTTTCTGTATAGGACCTTGGGTCTCATTCGCACTATATTGAACGATATTTAATAAATTAATACTTTATTCAATGATACAATAAGAGAATGTTCTAGTCTGCACACTCGTATATCTTCTCTAACACGCACTTTGATTTAATTGTCCTCTAGTAGAGACTTTTCCTGATAGATATACAGTTGAAGATGTTGGAGATGTCCGCCCGAAACCACTAGAAAGTAGACAATTTCTTTCTACTTTTGTTCACAATGGTGTCTTTTACATATGTGGTTTTACATATAAGATCTAATAGATGAGTAAATTAGTAGTAAAACCTCCATAAGAGGAACTTCAGACCAAAGCGTCTAATAAGCAAACTAGTCTTGAAATATTCTAAACAGATTTTACTGTATATTATTTCTATCGAAAAATTAATTTTGTCACTTGACAAAGCAAGATTCTTTGACTTATTTTATTACACAATATTTGTGATTGTGAAAATAAAATATTTAATAATGGGTAGTATCCGAATTACACATTCAGAATAAGTTTTTTATTAAGATTCAGAGCGGTGTGTCACATTCTTCTGAGACATTAGTTAATACTGCTCAGATTCGTTAGGGTATATCGTGTTTACGTCTAGAAATAGTCGAAAAACGACCTAATGTCCGACCAAATTGAGTTGATACCTCGACTTCTTAGCAACAGGAATTTTTTTCTATTGAATGCTTGTGAGAGAATTTTTTATAGTAACCTTCATGCTACACATTAGGGAAATAATTTAGTGTGCCCCATCGTTCAGGTTTAGGTTATTGAAAAAAAATTTTCAACACATAAAAATCTTATTTCACTCCGGTCATACGATTTATGATTCCACCGACCACCATTTCACTTAAGTCTCCTTGATTTCTTGATTTACGCCAACACTTCACGCAAATGCATTAGTGTAGCTGCTGCATTTAGCAGCAGCTGCTAGATCTATGAGGTTGAACTCCTATATATATTGACTGAGCCCTTAGATTTAACAGTATTCTAAATTCAATAATTTCGCTAAATTCAGGTGTTCAGGTATTCTCGATTGAATTTTATCTCAGCAGTTACAATATTACATGATCAGCAGCAACGCTCCGATTATGCAAAATATTGCAGCAGGCTTATGCGGTCATGTGTAAAAAATTATGCGTTTTCTAGCTACGTCACTCAACTCATTAACTCAATGCCTGCACAAGATTGGTTCTTATTAGTTATTATTAGTTAGCTTCATCTCCAAGTTTGGCACAATTAAAACGTAACAAAACAAAATTCTTAAAAAACTAACCATAGCAACCTAACCCTAATTAAAATCTAAATGGAAACCTAAAATCCTGAAGAAAATCTAAATAAAATCTTATGTAATCGTATCCTGCCTACATAGATTTATACTAATTCGGCTTTTCTACAAATAAGCAGAATTTAACATGTATTGTTTAAAAATCTTACCCTTCTGTTAGAAAATCTTACATTTCTGTTAGAATTTTCTGTTTGCAAAGGATTAACCTAACCTAACCTAAGGAACCTACGGATTATGACCATGAGACGTAAAAGACAACTAAAAAATCTAAAGGAAATCTAAAATAAAACCTGAAATAAATAATGAAAAGTATTTTCAATTGAGCGTATTTTGTTAAGGCCGTATGTTCGATATACCGTATTTTCTAGAGGCCGTATTTTCCAGGCCGTAATTCTCAGGCCGCGTTTTTCTGACCGTATTTTCTCAGGCCGTATTGTTGTAAGCCGTATTTTCTCCTTTNCCGTAATTCTCAGGCCGCGTTTTTCTGACCGTATTTTCTCAGGCCGTATTGTTGTAAGCCGTATTTTCTCCTTTCGGAACAGATTGAACTTGAATTTCCGTTAATCTAGTGTTTAAAGAAAGATTCAGCTTGTTTAAATTTAATATTTAATGAAACGCAGCTCCCTACGCAAACATACAGATGTACTGTTATTGCGAAACAAACCTTGCGATACAGATGTGATATTTTGAACTTATTGAATGGAGTATCTTTCCTTCTTACTTTTAATGACATTTTNACCTTGCGATACAGATGTGATATTTTGAACTTATTGAATGGAGTATCTTTCCTTCTTACTTTTAATGACATTTTTAAAAAGAAATTTTTAAAACTCTTTTAAGAATTGTTTAACGTTTAATACATGAATCATCAAATGAACTTTTCAAGCTACATCTCATATTTTTTAAATACTCTAATCCAATAAACACTTGCTAATGCGTTTTATGCGTTTTTTATTGTATAAAATTGTTTAGTACGACGAGGTTTATGATCACACGTTGTTCCCGCATGATCTAGATACTTCGTTGCAACGTTAATGCGTTGTATGTCATCGAATGCAACAAAAATTAGTAAAAAATAATTAATAGTATAATTTGTAGACAAATTTTGTTCAATAACTCAAACCTGCCAGGATCAAATTTTGTTCGGCACGGTGGAAAGTTGCTAAATTTGATTTACTATCGATTGTAGCCAAATTGATCAAGACCAGATATGATCGAGCTTTTGAATATAAATTTGGTGCTGCTAGATGTAGGGATTCCAAGACGCTAGACCTTGGAGCAGCTGCTATATTTAGCACCTTAGCTTCTAAATAGACTTCAGCCCTGCCCCGACCCCTATATCTAGTAGGTTGAGCTGCTAAATCTAACAACCCGGCCCCAGATTTAGCAGCAGAACTGCTACATATAGTGTATGCAACACTAGATTGGTGTTGTGAAAGAATAGACTTACTTTTCTTTACTGACTTCTGTAAAAGCTAATGCAGTAAGGTCTGATACACTAGAAGTAGCGTCTCTGCTGCTAGATGTAGTGGACGCTATATCTAGCAGCTCTGCTGCTAGAAGTAGTGTAGCTGCTGTTTCTAGGTGCTTTGCTCCTACTTCTAGGGGCTTGCAGTGTTGCCTACCTTTCGTAGCATATTGTTGAGAATTTTGCTGNTTTGCTCCTACTTCTAGGGGCTTGCAGTGTTGCCTACCTTTCGTAGCATATTGTTGAGAATTTTGCTGCAAAAATTCTTTGTAAAAAAATAAAATTAGAACATAATAATCAATTAATTGTAAAATAAATGAGCAAATAGTTCTACAATGAAACAAAAAGAGGTAAACTATTCTATTATTTCTCAAAACAAAAGGTTATGTAATTTATAAATATTAAAAGTTGAGCTTACCGAAGTAGTAAATTTCCTTTTACAACTTGGGATAACAGAAATACAGAAACAATTAAAAAAATTTTGCTAAAGAATACGACTAACATACATAATAAGCTATAATCAGAGCAGTGGAGGAAGTTTTGAAAATTTCTGGTTGCTAGATTTCTTTTTAAACTGATACTGGAAGTAACTCCCGTAAAAATTTTAGCTTTCTGTCTGTTGCTCAGAAAAAANAAAATTTTAGCTTTCTGTCTGTTGTTCAGAAAAAGTTTCATGTTTTTCTGTAATTTACTAACAATTTAAATAGTTTTCCTATGAAGAATTAGAATTGCAAGAAAATTTTACTAGTAGTAATGCACTATCCCTGAACAACGGACGGTGAAAGCAAAACAAATAATAGACGTTACACTGCGTTTCCGAAAGCAAAGCTAGAAGTCATTGTCACGCGTATGGTCTGGATGTGGCAAAGCATTCAAGAACAAATTAAATAATAGTTTTAACAAGAGTTATGACATGTTATTTTTTAGGGATGCCCCGAATAGTGGTATTCGTAAAAATTACGAATATGAATATTCGTATTCGAAATGAAACCGAATACGAATAGTCCGAACGGATATTCGAAAGCACATGCGCGTTGGGTGTCTTTCGACTCGTCTTAAACAGCTTGTTCAATTAGTCGNCCGAACGGATATTCGAAAGCACATGCGCGTTGGGTGTCTTTCGACTCGTCTTAAACAGCTTGTTCAATTAGTCGCTTCAAAAACGATCCCTTCTTATTTACATCAACTCATTGTATTTACTTTGATTTCGGTACATAACTGGATAGCTAGCTTTTAATTAACTTAGTGTGCTTTAAAAATTGTGACTTTCGAATTAAGTGTAGACATGTCAAAACCTATAGAGATTGATTTGGAGACTGAGGATGACAATGATGGTAAGTTTTATGACTTTAAATCAGGTCTTATACTGCTATACGAAATATAAACAGGAAAGAGAGTCCATTTTTATGGTGGAAACAAAACCACTCGGCTTTTCCAANTACTGCTATACGAAATATAAACAGGAAAGAGAGTCCATTTTTATGGTGGAAACAAAACCACTCGGCTTTTCCAAACCTGAGCCTATTAGCGCAGAAGTACTTGTCACCTCCTACCAGCACAGTTTTCAGTGAATGATTATACTCTGAATAAGGGCTTATCTACGAAGATAACCGTTCCCGACTCCTTCCTCAATCATAATTTGAAAGTATTACATTTTGAGCACAAGTGAAAGATTTTGACTTCTCTAGACTTTTGGAAGTATCTTACACAACCAATGAATTTTAATTTTAGATTATTTAGACAATTAAAGATGAGGCACAGTTCAAATTTCCTGACATATTTCTGTATTGAAAAATACTTTCAATTTTAGAAATATTCGAAAAAAATTTCGAATAGTTTGCGAATATCATTTTTAGAATATTACGAATACTAATATTCGTAAAAGTGTCCGAATAGTTTCGAATATTCGGGTCATCCCTAGTATTTTTATAGCCCAATTTCATGTCAATCAACCTTGTTCACGACAATTTTTTCACTACTAATTCATAATAATAATAACGTAAATGACGTAATTCGTTTATTTTGTTAACCAAAAAAAAAATTTTTGTCACAATTGAAATGCATAGGAATAATTTCTTTAAGGTTAATACGGCTAATTTCAATAAATGAGATGTTGCCTCAACAGAGACAGAGAACCGGCAGGTTCTCTGTTGAATGAAGTGGAGTAGGGGTGAAATCCCATTCTTCGACTTACACATTTCTTTCAATTCAGCTCTCAGTAACAGCTTTCTAGTCATAGATGAGGGATAGTAATAGATAGGAAAAGTTCTTGATAAGGTATGTACTTTTCTGAGGACCAATCACTAAGAGAGAAAAGATAAGAGGACCAATCACGAAGTGAGGATATATTGGAGTTGGTCAAGTTAAATTTACAAATTACAAATCATTTCCCCTTTTGAAGCTATTTAGCCTCAGTCTCTTAAGAGCTTTTCCTATCTTTTACTATCCCTCATCTATGCTTTCGAGTGATAAATAAAAATAATAATGTTTTGATTAGAAATGCGAAGCACTGGAGCAAAGCAGAGAGGCGGATAGAGGGATTGCCAGGATCTCNGCATCTCTGTAGATGAAGTAGATAGGAATGGATGTTACCCTCCATTTCTCAACTTCGAGTTGTTTCTCTCAACCAACCAGCTCTCACTATTACATAATTCCTTATCGCCGCAAACAATTCTTTTGAAATCCGGACTTTTAAATAAATATTAATAAATATTGGAATAAACAAGAGGATTTCATCCCTCATCGTTCTTACTCAACTATTCAACACGTTTACATCATCATTACTGAAATTGGTCTATTGGTTTATTTAGTTTATATTTTTCAGTTTTTGTATTTAAATAGCTCTGTTTAGGGAAGAATGCTCTAAGTTCAAGAAAATATAATTTCATGTAAAAAGTAAGTGAAATTTAATAAAAGTAGTTTGAATGCCCAAATGCAAATACCATAAGAAATCATTTTATGGGATCCAGAGCCAAGGCTTCGGAGCCAGTTCTATATTATCAGGGAGCCAAGCNAAAAATCATTTTATGGGAGCCAGAGCTAAGGCTTCGGAGCCAGTTCTATATTATCAGGGAGCCAAGCCATGGCTCCTAATTCGGATGCCAGAAACACTAGTATAGTAGTTTGAAACCAAAAAACATTTTAGCAATGAAAGTAATCATACTTATTTATTCGAAGGTTTTGTTGGATTTGATAAACATCCAAGTTGCCATCCAATTTAGTTATCGGGACTGAAATTTCTGGTATTGTTTCTTCTTTCAAAGGTAGTTCCAATTTACCTAACAGAAACAAAAAAATGGAGGTTTGAATAATTTCACGAATTCATCTAGTTTGAGATGTAGTTTAAAAAAGACGAACTTAAATATCGTTTAGAATAACAATGAATTAATGTTTCCGAAACCAATGCTATTGAAATCTGATATTTTCACAAAAAAATAGTAGTATGTAGAATATGTGTAACAAGTTTCAATTCACTAGTTGAAAGTAAAATAACATAGTTCCATGTACGAAATTCGTCGCGCAAACTCAACCACGAATACAAAGAGCGTGAAATGCAAACTAACGCCAAAGAAACAAGGACAAAATCTAGAGCACAGATTAGTGCGTATGAATATGACCTAAGTTCATTTTACAATTATAATTTATATAGTTGCGAAATTATAAATTCAAGAGGCGTAGCTGAAGTTACATTTAGACTCATGAGTTTTCGGATTTGTACCAACAATTTGTCAGATTATGCGAAATAAGCCTTTTATACTCAAATTTCAAACTCCGATTCCGTATCTACGAAACCTGAAAGTTTCAGGTTTTCCAAACAGTGAGAAGGCCTTTATACTCTATTTGTTTAAAAAAATTCGAACATTTATCAGCTTTGTGGTTCTGGTTTCATTTAACTTTTGAGCTAGATGGACAGAATGGAACGTTTGAATGAAGATATCTTCGCCTTTTTTTAATTTTATACCGCTTTCCCAATCCAAACTAATATTCAGTGTTCCCCAAATCCCCACTTTTGACACTTGTCCTTGGGGGAATAGGGATTTCGGGGATTTGTGAGGATTATGGGGTTTTTGGAGATACCCGGGGACTAAAAGTATTAATAATGCGCCAAATTCAAATTTGTTGCGGAAATTCAAAGTTGTCTTGTCGATTTTAATTCATACTTTTAGATTTGGATTGATTCTAATTTAAAGTAGTTATGATTATTATTGTGTATTCCAGTTTTGACTGAAACCTACCTTCAGATTAGTAAATTATTGTTTTATTAATACGCTTTCGGTTTTATCATTTATACTACTTATTAAAATGTCAGAAGTAGGAGGAAGAAAGAAATCTACCAGGGTAGGTAAAGTCAAACAGAAACCACAAAGCTTCCGAAAAAAGGTAGGCAAATGTTGCATGTGTCACTGGCTCATCTTCCTGGCTGTGGATCAAATTGTAATTCTTGTTTCTTTTTATTTAGGCAAAACGCGGATTCTTCAATAAAATTATTACAGTATTTATTTTACCTTGTTTTTTTTATAAAAATTTACAACATAATTTAAGTAAACAATGGCCCAATTCCCCCCCCCCCCC
>NIPM01000140.1:271859-391240 GCA_002738285.1 Holacanthella duospinosa | reverse complement strand
AATATAACTATGAAATGTGACTCATTTTGGAGGTCTCTGATTGGTTGAAAAAACTATCGGCTCCCGTTAGTTCTAATCAACTCAGAGGCATGTATAAATGTCTTTTAGTCCCTCAATGCAATCCTCTCCACTCAAACTCAACACATACAAATTCTGTTTGAGAGGAGTTGTGGAGTTGGGAACACATTTGTGTAGTGACTTTATGGACACAGGGTACTAGTTGTCTCCTTGATAATCTTCCTTACACATTTCGGTTACTAATAGACAAAACATCTAATTCTACCACAACTTTTATATCATTTTCGTTCCCGTAAATTTTCTATAATCTGATAGTACTAATTGCTTAACCTAAAAGCATGGATGATCAGTAATTTATCTCAAATTTAATTTGTCTTAACCTGTATACACAACTAGACAAAGTAAGCTTCAATAACTATTTTTAATCACAATCATCCGATCGCGTTTTATTCAATTTCATTATTTCAATAGCTAACTCATAAGAATTAATTCATCTTCACCAACTTACTAATTTTTTGACATTTTGTGAGACAAAACATTGAAATGTTTTGCTTTTGAATTGTCGATATTGAGATTTTGAGTCACGATATAGTTAGGATCAAGATCAACCCAAAAAATTAAATATATATTTTGAAACAGCGAAAAAACGCAAAAGCTTCTCAATTTTTACTAAAATGAGTGTATTCGTTGTATCTAGTAATGTTAGTATAAAAACTACTTTTTCTATTCATCTTTACAAGCACTAACAACATTAAGCACTATTCCGCAAATTTACCTGTTTCAAGGTTAAACAAAGGCTTGGTTTCAAATTTGATTGAATTGGATGGCTCGATTCGGCTGCAACTAGAATTGAATAAAATTCAAAATTCAAAAGCGTTTTCATGTACCCACATGATAACCAAATCCGCCTAACTACAACAAAGAAGCAGCTACAGATCTCATGTAATCCGTATCATTTTGCAACATAAACTTTTTAATGATAAAATTTGTAGTCAGCCGTTACAGGTGACTATCAATTTTTTTGTCTGGATTTACGATGAGAGCGAAAAATCTCATTGTTTCATCCTCAGAAACAAAGCACAAGATACTGAAAGTTTTTAAAGGTGAACAAGCACAATATCCAAAAATATATACTCTATCTAACACAGGCATTTACTCAAGTTAAAAACACTCAAATTAATTATCATTATAGCTTACGGTAACTCGGTTTGATAATTTGGTTGATAATTTTTAAGGTTTAATGGCTGGATTTGAGGATGACTATCACCTTGTTCATCTTGACCCAATCCTGCGTGTTCCATATTGACTATTAAACTAATTTTAATAAAAATTAACTTTTACCCTATTCAAACAATGTGAAGGAAAGTAACCGACTGAAATCGCCCTTTCTATTAGCTAAGGTTATTGAGAAGCTTCTACAACTAAAATAACGAAATGTCTATCACAAGAAAGAAGAAACGCTATCGGCGCTTCAACCTTTCTTGAGCTTATTCGCCTATTTCAATTAGATCTATAAATAACTGCTGAAAAATAAAAATGAAAGCTTTAACATAAATTTTTTACATATGATATCAGACTTTGTCTGCTTCTTTTCATTTTATTTTATTATCACTCCTCGCAAAGTTTACTGCTAAGCAAACCTCTTGCTGCAGTAAAAATATGCGACGTTTAGTGAAATTTTAACGTGAAGTTAGAATAAACTTTAATAAAAAGAAGCCGACAAATTAGCAGATAATCTTTACCATCTTAACTTGTTGGATAAAATTCGACATGCGAGTCCAGTTTCGGAGGTATATCAAATTTTACTATGAAAATATAAACGGTAACTAACATGTTCAAATTTTTTCATTTTCACAATAAATGATCTGTTCTTTAAATTTGGCATTTTTTGAAATGTGGGGCTAAGCCGGGTTCACGAGCGCAGATCTTTCAGCTAACTGCCACAAAAAGAAGCCTGTAATTGAGTTGGCTCAGTAAAAAATAAAGAGCCTTAATAAGACTTAGGCTCAGTTACGTTGAAAAAAAGATAGTTCTGACTCCTGAGCCTTAGCTCAGGCTCACTTATTTTGCTGATCTTTGCGGAACACTAATCACATCAAAATAACTTTTAACGTTTAAATTTGAATTTGATACGCTAGAAATCATGAATCGAATGAGTTAATTTTGATCAAAAGAAAGCATTTTTGTAAAGGCAACAGAGTAGTTTTTTATTGGATTAATAATTTCACATTCACATCTATCTATTTTGAATCAGACCCAGTGCATAGTTCTAGCTCAGGAATTTATCTGAGCATGCCAGGCTTAGAGCCAGAGACATGCGCAGCATTACATGTTAGACGTAAACTCGATTTACTAACTGTATACGCCTGAATTTGCTATAGCAGCTAGGTAAATTAGTTTCGGCAGTTTTGTTATCATAATATTGTTTACCATACTGTGGAAATTAAAAAGGTAGGCTACACCAAAGTCGATAAACCAAAGAAACATGTTCGTGAAATGACTAGAGTTGGGACAAATTTTGAAAAATGGTGTCCCTTCCCATTGGCTGGATAGCGGTATCTTGCGTCAAAGTTGGCGAAAGTTGACAATGTCTCTTGAATATAACTCATACATAGATTACTAACTTTAAGGCTATATACCTCAACAATTACAATTTGAAGCCATTCTGTGATTCTTTCTAACTTTAGGCAATACAAATCTCTTTGGCCGAATTTCATTATGTGGATTCTACTTATAGTTGATCCGCAAAGGGTTTGGCAAATAACTTACTGATTTGCTGTAGGTTTTAAAAAAACGAACTTTTTGCTCCAATATTTGAGATAATCTAATGGAGAGAATCAACCCTGTAGAGGCTACAGGGTTGATGGTCAAAAATGGTATTCTTTGAAATATTCTAAACTTTCTGAACTTATGGTATTTAAGTTGATAGGTAAATTATAGGTTTAAATTAGTGAGAACGAACCGTATGATTGGCAAAACATGTGCGTGAGATTGTGTAAAGTTCCTTTTTAAGTGAAATCATGTGTGTGTCTAAAAACCGAGAGAGATTTTACGAAATTGTATCCTCTCTCATTGGTTAGTCACTAAGCCCATCCCACTTGAGTGAGATTGTGTAAAAGAGGAACTTTACACAATCTCACGCAAATCCACGCAAGCTATCGGTAGACCCCTACTATGTACTTTTCGTGAAATTTACCTGTTTCATGNAATCTCACGCAAATCCACGCAAGCTATCGGTAGACCCCTACTATGTACTTTTCGTGAAATTTACCTGTTTCATGTTTTGTTACGAGTTTAATTGAGTTGGATGACTCGACTCTGTAGTCACTATACCTTGGTGAAAGTTGATAAAATCTAATGCCAATTCCTACAAGCTTACTAACTTCATCGCTTTACCTCAACTATTATAATTTGAAGCCATTGTGTGATTCTTTCTAACTATGGATTTTCNACTATTATAATTTGAAGCCATTGTGTGATTCTTTCTAACTATGGATTTTCAATTATGTGGATTTATGCATATACTTGATCCCCAAAGTTTTAGCAAATAGCTTCACTGATGAACTGTGGTTTTTAAAAAACCCGAAATTTTTCCTTTTTGTTTAAATATTTTCACTTCAGATTAATCGAATAGAGGGAATGAGTTCGGCTTCAAAGTTGATACTCAAAATTCGGATTCAATCTTGAAATTTTCCAAACTCTGTGTATAGTATTTACCTTGACAAATATTTGTGTAGTCAATATTCCTCTAAGAAGCAAAAGCTACTCAATTTTTTGCTAAAATGAGTGAATAATTGGCATCTAATAATGCTATTGTAAATACCATTTCATCGAGGCTGCTTATCTCTACAAGCGTAAACCATATAATTTTTTTCTCAAATTTACTTGTTTCATTGTTAATTTAATGTCAATATGGAAATTTAGAATTTCCAAACGTTCACATAACAACAGCGTTTTAGCTGAATTCGTCTAGCTACAAAATCGAAGCAGCTACAGCTCTCATGCAAATCCACATTATTGCTAGATAAGCTTATTTATTAGGACGTTTTCCATCTGCCATAAAAACCACATCAATCATTTATAGATTTGGCTATGAAAATGGAAAGACTTGTATCATTCTCGAAAACGTCGGTCTGTTACACAATCTTATTGGAACAAGTAGTTTGTCGCAAATTTCAATATCACTATGGTTCAATTGATAACATAAAATAATAGCATAGCTCCTTTCATATCCTAAAAAAAATTATGATATTCTCGTTATAAATCTGCAACCACCATACTAAAAAATTCATACGTTCTTAGGGACAGATATGCAGTCAATGACAAAAANCGTTATAAATCTGCAACCACCATACTAAAAAATTCATACGTTCTTAGGGACAGATATGCAGTCAATGACAAAAATGCAAACTTGTAATTGAAGCTTACGGTAACCCGGTGTAAATGACATAACAGAATGCCCTCCCCTAACCGTATTTTTGGGGTTGTTGGGTAGGGTCGGGGAAGTATCAAAGTTTGGGTAGGGAATTGGTTGGATATTTTTGATGATTTGGGAAAAACCAATTAAATAAGGGGGAATCGGTAGGGAAAGGGAGGTCAGAGGTCAAGGGGTTACTTACTGAAGATGAAGGGTNAAAAATGCAAACTTGTAATTGAAGCTTACGGTAACCCGGTGTAAATCTGTATTGTCTTACGGGAGGGGATTGGGTATTTTTGGGGTTGTTGGGTAGGGTCGGGGAAGTATCAAAGTTTGGGTAGGGAATTGGTTGGATATTTTTGATGATTTGGGAAAAACCAATTAAATAAGGGGGAATCGGTAGGGAAAGGGAGGTCAGAGGTCAAGGGGTTACTTACTGAAGATGAAGGGTCGAAATACCCTTCACCTAAAATCCAATAATTGGCGAAAGCCAATTCCAAAAACCGAAATCCAAAANGGGTCGAAATACCCTTCACCTAAAATCCAATAATTGGCGAAAGCCAATTCCAAAAACCGAAATCCAAAATGGCAAAAGAGGAGGTGAGAGTGAGAGAGCCAGTATTAGATTGAAGCTCTTTTNACCGAAATCCAAAATGGCAAAAGAGGAGGTGAGAGTGAGAGAGCCAGTATTAGATTGAAGCTCTTTTTTTCTGCTCCTGATGAGACTCGTCGTCTCAGGAGAAAAAAGGACGCTTGTGACGACAAGTCTAATTTTTGTGTATATTAGAAGAAGGGGAGGAAGGGTAAAAGTTTTAAAGGAAGTGGGAGAGTCCACTTACCTTTCTAACATATCCCCAGGGGTGGGGGAAGCGGCGACCTCGCAGCGGAGAAGGGTTTTAAAGGAAGTGGGGGAAAAGTATGACAATTGAAAATGAAGGGGAGTTTGGATTCGGAAAAATGTTTCAGAGTTGTCGGGCGTTGTGAGGGGAAAGAGTTCGAAAGGGTTTTGAATGGGGTAGGTATGGGGAGGCCGAGAGGGCAAAAATAAAGAGAATCTCCGAGAGCGTAGCTGGGAGCTGGGGAGGTTGACTCGTGTGTAGTAGGGAAGGTCAAGGATGTTCCATTGTATGGGATATCCAACGCGATATCCGAAGTTGATTTTAGAGACTTTCTTGTCTTTCGGGTTAATTTACAAGGGGTTGAGTCAGAACGGTCTGACTCGCATGGTTCCAAGGCTCGAACCTCTGGAATCCCGGGGTGTTCGACACTTCGAGTTCCTCGAACACGGGAAGCGGTACCTTTGTTACCCGCCAAATTTCCGGAAAAAGAAATGGACGTAAACTAAAAAACGGGAGAATTTGGATATTGGGGTGGGACTTTCGGATTTGGTAATGAGGGTGGTGGGAATTGGGGTATTGGAGATATTAGTGGGACTTGGGGTTTTGGAAAGTGTAGTGGGGTTTGGAGTTTTGGGGATTGTTGTTGGGCTTTGGATTTTGGGTATTAGGGTGGTGTTATTTGGAGTTTTGGAAATTGGAGCAGTAGGGTTTCGGTTAAGGGAAATTGTGGCAATGCGGATTGGAAAAATATGGTTTCGGAATTTAGGGGTTGATTGAGTGGGTGTGTGTTTACTGGAAGATACATAAATGGGGAAGAGGTCATTAAGATTTTGTGTTTTGGAAATAGGGATACAGGGGCTTTGGGTTTTTGATAATGGGGTAGTGGCATTTTTTGGGATCGGGATGGGGTTATTGAAGATGGGGAAATTAGGAATTTGGGATTTGGGATTTAGCAAAGTGGTGGGTTGATGAGAGGGTGTTGGAGCTACTGAGATTGAAGTTTTCGGGGAAATGGGAAAAAGCATGCAAAACCTTGTCTGGGTAGACGCTTCCTGAAAACTGAAGGGTGGGAAAGTTTGGGTGGAGACATGAATCATGGGAATTTCTGGGGTTTGTGATGACGAGATTCTGGGAAGTATATGAAAGGATTTGGCTTTATCCTTGCATTTTTGACATGGGTACTTTCGACTGTTGGGACTAAATCGTCTTCTGGGCCTGGGGAGAGTATTAGGATCAATGTAGATTTGCATGAGAATGAGAATGGGTCGCGAACAAAAATCGGGGTAACCAGTGGGGTTGACTGGATTAAATGAATGTTTATGGTGTGGGAAGGGAAACGGAATTGTAGAATGAGAATGGGTAAATGCAAGTTGGGTTAAATTATTTGGGAGAATATGTTTTTGGAATGGCGTAGGCGATGGGAATTTTTTGCAAAGCTGTAGAGGTGGCTCTGGTAGAGGGAATGGAAGTGTCGGGGAATTTAAGGATTGACACTTCGGGCGATATGCAGGAATGATATATTTGGAAAGGGTTCGTGTGTAGGAAGGGGTCATAATTCTTAGCAAGAATGGAATTGATAATTATTGAGAAGTAAATATTATGGGTATTGAGGTGTGTAAAACGGGAAATTGTTGTTGGGGTGTTATGTTCGGGATTTGGGATAAATGTGGGAATTAATGCTAGAAATTTGGAAATAATTCGCTAAGTTAGTGAATAAGTTTAAAATATTTGGGACTTATTTAGATGGTTTGGAGATAAATTGGAGAGATAATGGAATTGTGCGGGGAGTAATGCAATCAATTTGAGGATTTTGGGGAGTTATTCGACAGATTTGGCGATAAATTTGAGCGATTTGAAAATTAATTGGGAGATTGAAATTAATTTTGAGGGATTTGGGAATTATCCAGGGAGTTTTGGAATTAAATTGGAAATTGGAGCTATTGGAAGAAAATTGAGGGAATTGGAAATTATTAGAGAGCTTTGGGAATCAGTTTTAGAAATTTGGGAATTAATTCGGGGCTTTAGAAAAAAATTTGAGAGAATTGAGAATTATTCGGGAGGTTTGCGAAAGAATTTGAGGGATATAGGAATAAATTCGGGGCTTTTTTGAGGAAATCTTATGGAGCTGAGAATTAATTGGTTGTTTTGGGAAATTATTTGACGGATTTGGGAATTAATTTACAGGTGTTGGGATGAAATTAAGTGACTCAAATTGTTTAGGGACACTTTTAGCTAAATGCGGGAAGGTCGGGAGGGATGCCCAGGTGTAATGGGTTCGGGGTAGTGGTATGCCGGAGATATTTCCCTTATCGACAACCTTGATGTCGGGTGATGGTAGTTTGGGAAAAGTTAGAACCAAATACTGTTTAGCTAAGAAAAAAAAATGAAAATTCGGGCATGACGCGTTGACAAAATGTGATAAATGAACGTTTAGAAGCCTAGCGCGTTATGCGTGCGCGTACCTGAGACTTAAGGCCCCAGGAAAAACAAACAACAAAAGAAAAAAAAATACTCAAAAAATATAATAATATATTTTGGAATTAACAAAAAATTACCTCGGAGTCTTACGACTCCGTACCAAATTGAGGATGAGGCTGAGGGTGTTGTGAGTGGTAGCGGTGGCGTCAGCTCCTGCTGAAGGTTGAGCCCGGATTTGAAGATCCGGGTTCCAAATACACAGAAGAAAAGAAAACTCGCTATCTTCTGTAAGACTGTATTGTCTTACGGGAGGGGATTGGGTATTTTTGGGGTTGTTGGGTAGGGTCGGGGAAGTATCAAAGTTTGGGTAGGGAATTGGTTGGATATTTTGGATGATTTGGGAAAAACCAATTAAATAAGGGGGAATCGGTAGGGAAAGGGAGGTCAGAGGTCAAGGGGTTACTTACTGAAGGTGAAGGGTCGAAATACCCTTCACCTAAAATCCAATAATTGGCGAAAGCCAATTCCAAAAACCGAAATCCAAAATGGCAGGGCGGAGGAGTTGAGAGTGAGAGAGCCGGTATTAGACTGAAGCTCTTTTTTTCTGCTCCTGATGAGACTCGTCGTCTCAGGAGAAAAAAGGACGCTTGGGACGACGAGTCTAATTTTTGTGTATATTAGAAGAAGGGGAGGATGGGTAAAAGTTTTAATGGAAGTGGGAGAGTCCACTTACCTTTCTAACACCGGGTTGGTTGTGTGCTCCCTGATNAGGGTAAAAGTTTTAATGGAAGTGGGAGAGTCCACTTACCTTTCTAACACCGGGTTGGTTGTGTGCTCCCTGATTCAGTTGTTCGACTTGATGATGACCCTCAAGTTGATTAATATTCCCCTGCTACATTTTGAGTTGAATTACTAATTGGTAACAATATATTGAACTATCTGACTCAATTTGAAATCAAGGAATACGCACTTTGTGTAAGTTAGCTTCTAAGTTTGAAAAGCTTCTAAACAAAACCTTAAATAGCGTAATGTACATCACAAAGGAAAAGGACGCTATCAGCGCTTCGTCCTTTCTTCAGCTTAATCTATTTTTTTGGTTCAGATTGTATGAGTAGACTACGGAAACATATGCTCTAAAGTTTGAGTTTAAATAATCAAAACTACTTTAAAAAATAGTGCAAGAAAGTGAAGAAAATTTTTCTAACAATGCTGAAATCAGTAGTACACATTTCAATAAATTTATTAAAATTTCTTAGGCTATAGTGTACACTCGCCAAAGTGTTTCTAAAGGCAAGCAATTAAATACCGGAAAACATCCAAAGCTCATAACACCAATGAATACTAGAAGTTAGCGAACACTTCATGATCGATACATGAATGAACTGTTCGAGCATTTTCGAAATAATTCCAAACTTCAACCAATCAATAAGTGGTTAAAGTTAATTTCACGATTTACCCTAATTTGAATATACAATGGTTTTAGCTTAATGTCGCCTCCGAGGGAGCCAAAAAATCGGTTGACAGTAGGCGGAGTTGACAAAAGCCGATAATGGCAACTGACTCAAAGATTAGGTGACATAAACCAAAGTTTATAGTGTTAGAGGCGCATTTTATAATACCATATGTTTTTCAATTTATTTTACAGCTTTTGAAGTTATTACCTGAATTTGGAATACTCTAAAAGCAAATTACTTCTTAAAGTAATCAGCAAGCTTTAAATTTCTCAATCCTAACCATGTGACCATCTAAGGTTGGCATACTCGCGGTTGGAATAAGCCCTCGACTGCGAGTGAGTCTTTAAAGAAATAAACTTTTACGATCGAGTATCGCATAGTAGAATACAACAATAGGTTAATGAAACAGTTTCTCCAAGGGTCTCTGATTGCCCACACCATTTAAACAAACATGATTATATGGTGGTCCTGAGAACCGAAAATTGCCATTAAAGTGNTGCTGGTCCTGAGAACCGAAAATTGCCATTAAAGTGTTGTTATGTGCCATGCATGCTCTTCAAATGTGATGACAATAGGCGGAGATTGACAATAAGAGGTGTGACAATAGGNTGTGATGACAATAGGCGGAGATTGACAATAAGAGGTGTGACAATAGGCAGAGTATTTAGTACATGAGAGCATGGAGTTTAGCCGGGGGGAAGCCAACAGGTTGACAATAAGCGAAGTGTGACATTAAGGGGTAGTGACATTAAACTAAAACCACTGTATATTAAAATATAATAATATATTTCCCGATTTTCCCTAAGTACCTGTTACGACTAACCGACTGGGTAAACTGAGCATTAATGTTCATAAGATTTTTAATCCTAAGTTTTTTGTTTATATTCAGGGAGCATCGGGATAATTACAATTAATGATGATTATTTACACTATACAACAGCAAAGGTAATAAAAATAAGTTTCAAATGCTTAACATTAACAACTAATGTGTGGAGTGGATAGAATGCCATATAATTGTAGCTTATATCTACTCATATTTCAATTACACGTTACAAAGATTTTTGCTTATTTTACCATGCATGCTTACGTCTCTGTTTTGTATGTTATCTCTTGAAATAATAACTAACTTTTTAGGAACACAAATTTTAACCAATCTAAGATGTACAATTTACATTATTCGGATAATCAAACTTGTATTCAAAATTTAAGCATCCAAGTTACATTTTTAGTTATACCGGATTATAATTATATTATTCCAGGGGAGGAAATAAATCATACATTGAGTTTTATGATTCGAAAAATTTTCCTTCAAAGCAGCTGAACTGAATTTGAAACTACGCAAATTGTTAATGGTCATTAGTTATAATGTGTCAATATGGAAAATTATCACAAAATTATCTGTTAAACTTTCGTTAATGCCTCAAGTGGTCCATGTACTTACCATACCTTATTTTACAAATTGGATTGTTTTGGTTTCACATCTAAATTAAACAGTGTTTTATGGTCGATTTGAAGCAATGACAGAATTTTTTTTCGTCCCGTAGTATTTCTCAGAGGAAAGGTAATTTTTGAAAAGTAAATCCGCCAGGCAAAATTTCATTATTGCCTGAATATTCATATTATTCAGGTATTCATAATATTCTGTGTTCGAGTAGAATTGTTTTATTAGGTTTTCGTTCTATTGGAATAAAAAGGCGTTATTTTGGGAAGATCTGGCAACGGACAGGTTGAAGACACCGGTTCCACAAGGATGCGAAAAGCTCGAAAACTCCCTCACAATGGAAATGAGTTATAGACTGTAGGAATACCCTAGGTTCTTAGGACATGTTATGAAATTGTCATGGAGATTTGAAGTAAATGAATAAACGTTAACGCTAGTGCTATATGTCGGCTTTCCCTTCTGCTCTTACGTTAACGTTCGAAGTTGAAAACCCATGGTCCAGTCTAAAACTAANTTACGTTAACGTTCGAAGTTGAAAACCCATGGTCCAGTCTAAAACTAAACCGGCTAATCTGCTTTTTGCCTCACAACGCCAATGCTGCAAAACTGCTCGGACAGGTAGTAATGATTGCTTGGATTAAATATTGTTGCCCAACTATATGTACAGACAATGCTTTTGATAAGGGAAAGTATTTTGGTTTGTGTCCCCGCAAGTCAAAAGTATCGATCTTGCGGCGACGCACCGGTACCACCGACGGTAAATTTTAATCTTGCTTTTACCAGTACTGAATTTTTTATCGCGTTATCGAACATGTTAACTTCAATGACCTTATTTGATTAAAATACTATTTTTAGCACCAACATTCAAATTCAGTCAATCAAATTTAAATAAATTTAAACATCTCATCACCAATTGGTCGAATTTGAAATTTTGAATTTCCTTGGTGCATGCTTGACTAAGTATCCAGTATATTTCACTTATTGCGAAATTATTGNATTTGAAATTTTGAATTTCCTTGGTGCATGCTTGACTAAGTATCCAGTATATTTCACTTATTGCGAAATTATTGTTTATCGCCTTTGTGGAGGGAGGACAAATTTTATAAAATCAAGTGTCTGAATAAAACTGAAAGAAATTAACTCTTGAATCTCGAAAGGGATTCAAACCATTATTGGATTGCTGTTTTCAACAGAACTTGGGTTTTCCTGTTATAGNATTTGAAATTTTGAATTTCCTTGGTGCATGCTTGACTAAGTATCCAGTATATTTCACTTATTGCGAAATTATTGCTTATCGCCTTTGTGGAGGGAGGACAAATTTTATAAAATCAAGTGTCTGAATAAAACTGAAAGAAATTAACCCTTGAATCTCGAAAGGGATTCAAACCATTATTGGATTGCTGTTTTCAACAGAACTTGGGTTTTCCTGTTATAGATTATACAGAACATAATGTATGATGTGCTAAACGATATAATCAGTCTAGAGATATTAGAAGAAATCTTAAGAATATTTAAGTACCTGATAATTCGTCTAACTCGTCAAATTCATTTTCCTCTAGCTCACTACACTCATCGTTTCTTCGTCTAAAAGCTAAAGTCAATTAAAACCTTGAGTGTCGAGAAAACAGACAGAAACAAGCATTGTCATTATTATTAGTCTAATTGATAAAGGAGTATAATCAAGAATATAAAACATTCATATCGATCTCACAAACCGCCAGGTTTCCTATTGTCTAATTTTTGCAGAAGACAATATACGATAATATTTCATATGGCTCTATTTCGAATGCATCACATAATACACCATTTGACTCTGCAAAATAGTTTTCAGCATGTTGTAGAAATTATTCATCATATCAAATTTTCTAAAACTGGCTAGCAAATACTTTGAAAATGCTTCCGCGTTGTTGTAAAATTTGTTTTACAGCTACAAATTGAAAACCGTCAATGAATCTCTAATATTTGGCTACAACATGGAAAAAGGTCAGATATAGTTTTATAATAATTAATAATTCATTTGAATAATTCATTGGTGCTATTTAGAAACTTTATAAATGATGAAGTAGCATCCAGAATTCAGAACGGACGACTAAGCTCTAACTAGAATCATGAAACTTGGTAATTATGAGGCAAATATTACTTTATTCACCTCCGCTGTCATGTAAATTTTTTAGCCACTGGAGTGTATGGTTCTCAATATATCGTGTCGTGTTGATTTTACGCTGGGTACGAAAGGAAACGATTACTTAAGTCATCACGATACGGTTTTACTCTAATCAAAATAAGGCACGATTAGGACACGAAAAAACATGCTGTATCTTATATACAAAATTTTAAAGATTTTCAAGAAACTGTCTGAAAATTATATCAACTTTTAGTAATTCTATAAACAATTGGCTTTTAGCAAATAAACTTTTTTTCTGAATGGTGTTTATAATATTTGGATTGGCAGCTCTACTTTAACGGATGTAGTAACTATCCAATCCNCATAATACACCATTTGACTCTGCAAAATAGTTTTCAGCATGTTGTAGAAATTATTCATCATATCAAATTTTCTAAAACTGGCTAGCAAATACTTTGAAAATGCTTCCGCATTGTTGTAAAATTTGTTTTACAGCTACAAATTGAAAACCGTCAATGAATCTCTAATATTTGGCTACAACATGGAAAAAGGTCAGATATAGTTTTATAATAATTAATAATTCATTTGAATAATTCATTGGTGCTATTTAGAAACTTTATAAATGATGAAGTAGCATCCAGAATTCAGAACGGACGACTAAGCTCTAACTAGAATCATGAAACTTGGTAATTGTGAGGCAAATATTACTTTATTCACCTCCGCTGTCATGTAAATTTTTTAGCCACTAGAGTGTATGGTTCTCAATATACCGTGTCGTGTTGATTTTACGCTGGGTACGAAAGGAAACGATTACTTAAGTCATCACGATACGGTTTCACTCTAATCAAAATAAGGCACGATTAGGACACGAAAAAACATGCTGTATTTTATATACAAAATTTTAAAGATTTTCAAGAAACTGTCTGAAAATTATATCAACTTTTAGTAATTCTATAAACAATTGGCTTTTAGCAAATAAATTTTTTTTCTGAATGGTGTTTATAATATTTGGATTGGCAGCTCTACTTTAACGGATGTAGTAACTATCCAATCCNTTTTTTTTCTGAATGGTGTTTATAATATTTGGATTGGCAGCTCTACTTTAACGGATGTAGTAACTATCCAATCCTGTTGAATGCAATCAAAATTTCAGACCGTCATACAGACAGACATAGGGAGAGAAATATAAGCGGACGGAAGCTACAAATCTAATACTTCTTTTACCAAAATATACTGGTAATGAAATATTGATGGACCAACAAATAGCAAATCAAATGACCGTCTTTTGCTTTGCAGTTCGCAGATAATATTATAAATTAGCTTTACATGTTAGTTTTACAACAATCATCAAAAGTATTCCGTAACAACATTATACACTCCAACACCAAGATGAAATTGACAACTACTAACAGATTTATTTTTTCTGTAATTCTTTGCTTGCAGCTGGTTATTTTTTCCAATGGTAAGTTGATAAATCACAAAAATTAAGCTTGGTCGACAAGATTCATTTAAAAAAAAAACGAAGAAATTTCGAAAATAACATANATAAATCACAAAAATTAAGCTTGGTCGACAAGATTCATTTAAAAAAAAAACGAAGAAATTTCGAAAATAACATATCCCACGTTTATGTAGAGGTTATTATGCTGGATTTTTTTTACAAAGTGTTTCTGGCAATATTATTACTCATGAATCAGCATTTCATCGGAAATTTTAGCATGCCCCAAATTTGTTAATTTCGACTGTAGTTAACAAGGTAAGCAAGTCAAATATACTTTCGCCCTTTTTCCGACAGCGTGAGCTGTGCAAGTTTAATACAAAATTTAAAATTTTAGTAAATTCGTTTACTAAAATAAACGTGAATAAGAAATGATGAGATTGGTGAAATACTTTTATCATACGATCGTTCTTTGTGTCGAACTGTTTGTTCGACAACGTCCTTGTATTCCTAAGTATTTCTAGTAAACAAACTTATCGAAAACGACAAATTAGAATGTGACATTGGCCCTTGTCTCGAACAAGAAGAAATTGAGTGCGACTAGTTTATTTCGTTTAAATATTTCTTCTGCAATAAAACTTCAGTCACTTCATTTGACAACAATAAAATTATTCTCCAAACTATTTAAAAGCAATTCAATTTTGTCAGGGTAGTAATCATGAAAACTTCATTCAATAAATTTCAGCACCTAACCGAACNTTAAAAGCAATTCAATTTTGTCAGGGTAGTAATCATGAAAACTTCATTCAATAAATTTCAGCACCTAACCGAACGTTGTTTCTAGATAAAATTTGAAATTGGCAATTTGTGTTTACAATTTTCTTTAGAATGCGGTGTATAGTTAATAAAATATTAGTCTAAAAATCCCAATGGCGGAATAAAGAATGAATTTTAGATTGTTGTAATTTCATAATGTTCGACACAATTAATGACATAATCAGATTAACCTAAGAACAAATATATGTATACCTTCACCCGCAACTTATAACTGAATGCCAGTTATAATTAATTTTGCAAAATGGTTGATTGAACGTTATTTAGTTTTGCGTCTTAGTTCTTAATTGCTTTAGAATAACTTCTGTTCTGTAAAGATGTTTACTGAAACAATTATGTGTGTAGTAATATTTATACAAGGAGTTTAAAATAGTGACCTTGTAAAAGATTGCTAACCAACCTAACACTAACTATGGAAACAATACTTTTGGAAAATAATATTAGTAAAACTTTGAAATTTTTATTTTGCGAAACATCTGTAGCCTGACTGCTACTACTTCTGGACAAGTGACCTATTTATTTTAATTAATTTGATAAGAATTTGTTGCCTCACCTGACTATCTAACCAATTACTTCGCTTTACTTTGTAAAAAAATAACTAAACTAGCAACNGAATTTGTTGCCTCACCTGACTATCTAACCAATTACTTCGCTTTACTTTGTAAAAAAATAACTAAACTAGCAACGTTGGGAACATAAAGTAGTGATGGAAATACATTTATAATAGTTCAGTTACGTATAATTAGACATTACGAAACGTTCGAAATAAGTAATCTAATTAATGGAGCCCACTAATTTAAATTATAATTGTTGGAATTAAAAATTGTTGAATAAAATACGGGATAGTTCATGGAAAAGATACATACAATTTGTACATCCAACTTCGTCAAATTTTAATGTTTGTATTTAATTTATCGTAATTCAACAGGTTCAATCGTCCCGTTGTACATATTTCCATACTACGATGAGGGCTTCCACATTTGGCAACCACTAATTGACGCATGTAAAACTGTGAAAACTACACTATGGGCCATTGTTAATCCAGGCATTAATAGAGGATTGGGCCAGAATAGTAGTTATNAAACTGTGAAAACTACACTATGGGCCATTGTTAATCCAGGCATTAATAGAGGATTGGGCCAGAATAGTAGTTATACTGAAGGTATTTTGCTTCTGAAAGATGCTGGAGTCAAGATATTAGGATATACTCCAACAGAATTGGACGGGAAACTACAAAACTTAGCTGTTGTGAAAGGATGGATTCATGAGTGGAACGTTCAATTTCCAATGCTGATTGATGGGGTTTTCTTTGACTTGGTGCCAGCAAAATACAACGATGATTATGCTACTTACTATAAGGAGCTCTCCGAGGAGTCTCGGATNTTTGACTTGGTGCCAGCAAAATACAACGATGATTATGCTACTTACTATAAGGAGCTCTCCGAGGAGTCTCGGATCGTTGGATTAAACCTTGTTGTTGGGAATACAAGAGGGCCAACGAACTATCGGTATTTGGAGATATTCGATATTTTGACAATTTGTGGCACAAAAGGAGTTTGTAACTACAGCGACCAAGGCTACGACGATTTGAAACGAGTGGCTACTGAATCTCGGTCGGAAATATTGCCCTATAATATTCTCAATAATGACGGATCATCATTGGTGCAACTCCCGGTTGGTGCGGAAAATATCTATTTTATCAGTCAGGACGGCAAAGTATATCCTTGGCGCACACTACCATCGCATTTGTCAGATATGATTCAACGCACACCATTAAATTGGAATAACAATAGAAGTAATCGTAACTTATTCCAGCGATTTTTTAAGAATGGCACGTTCGGCTAAAATCAAGGAGTAGCTTAGGCAAAAAAAAATATTTGAACTGTAAGTAAAATAAAAATCCACAATAAAAGGAATCGAAGGAATTGGCGTTTGTAACAACCATTATATACACGAAGTCAATCTTAACAATAAGTGTAAATGCCTAGTATAAATGATGGTAATTGTATGTCCATGACGCAAAGTAAAGAAAGCAATGTCATTAAATCCAATAAATCCAATCTGAATAAATAATCTATAATCCTTAATCCCGCAAATAGTCGTGAAAAATTAATCTTGGCTTAATCCCAATCTGAAAAACAGGTTAATACTCAATCCCTAATTCTAATCCGCTCATTCAAAAAATATAATCCCTAATCTCTAATCCCAACAGAGAATTCATTAAAGGTTTGAATCACTGGACCAACGTCTTGTTATTATTTTATTGTATAGCGAAGAAAATAAGATTGAAGTCTACTGTAAAATTCATTTAGCTATTTTGGAAGACTCCATTTGCATTTCCTACTCCAAAAACAGAATTCATGTGACAACCGGAAACATGAACCTTACACGTGAAGTTCAGGAAGTTTTTTGGTAAACAATGTCAACAAACAAATCAACCAGCTAGTTGGCTTGACTCAGTTTTCATAACATCCCCATTATGTAATAACCAGCTAGCTCGCCAGACCTGAATTATATAGTAAACCTATAGTTTTAGGTTATAAGAGACCAAAAAACTGTTGAATACAGAATCGGAGAAAGTTAAATTTCTTAACTGGAAACACTGGTGCAGTCAATAAAAAGTGTACCGAAGAATTTTTATAAAATGTAGTCATATTAAATACTGATGTATGTGCTACATAGTCATTTTAAGTTAAGTGTGCGTTAAATCCAATAAAATTTTGTTAAGCTTAGAATTTGAAATGATTTTTTGATTTCTTTCTAACACAATTGATTTGATCTGTGATCAAAAATGAAAAGAAAGAGTGAAGTGGATTAAGGAATGGAGCAAANACAATTGATTTGATCTGTGATCAAAAATGAAAAGAAAGAGTGAAGTGGATTAAGGAATGGAGCAAAATTCTGTAAATGAACTACTTAGCAAATTTTATTTCCAACATGAATGAGAATATTCTAAAATTGGATTGTAACGGTGTATGAGGTTAGGAAGAAAGTATAAATAAGACAATAGAGGAATTTAAATATTAAGTTAGGTCTGTACCAGACCTAATTATGAGATTCCCGCCACAAATATGTGACGTAGAAGGACTTTCTCCTTCCTCNTTTGTAACTACAGCGACCAAGGCTACGACGATTTGAAACGAGTGGCTACTGAATCTCGGTCGGAAATATTGCCCTATAATATTCTCAATAATGACGGATCATCATTGGTGCAACTCCCGGTTGGTGCGGAAAATATCTATTTTACCAGTCAGGACGGCAAAGTATATCCTTGGCGCACACTACCATCGCATTTGTCAGATATGATTCAACGCACACTATTAAGTTCGAATAACAATAGAAGTATTCGTAATTTGCGTTTTACAAACTTATTCCAGCTACTTTTTAAGAATGGTACGTTAGGCTAAAATCAATGAGTAGCTTAGGCAATAAAGAATGTTTGAACTGTAAGTAAAATAAAAACCCACAATAAAACAAATCAAAGGAATTGGCGTTTGTAACAGTCATTATATACACGAAGTCAGTCGTAACAATAAGTGTAGATACCTAATATTATGGAGGGATATCAGTGCCACTAAGATTTTAATATTTTGCCAATACTCATCTTTGAAAAATTCGACTTCGAATCAATAAATTAGACTTTCGAAGTTGAAACTTTCGAAGCTGAAACTTTCGAAGTTGAAATTTTCGAAGTTGAAACTTTCGAAACTGAAACTTGCGAAGTTATAACTTTAGAAGCTGAAACGTTCGAAGCGGAAACTTTCGAAGTTGAAACTTTCGAAGTTGAAACTNGCGAAGTTATAACTTTAGAAGCTGAAACGTTCGAAGCGGAAACTTTCGAAGTTGAAACTTTCGAAGTTGAAACTGATGAATATTTCGAAGACGAAGTGATTGAGATGGGTGGTGGGAAACACCCCTGTTAGTTGTTGCCATTCTTCTAAGAATTGAATAATTGTAACACCTGACTCGTAACCGGTGCCGGCGGGATTAAAATTATTTAACTGCTATATGCTTGACATTTTTCATTTCTGGGTTTTGCAGGGTAAGTCCTGTAGTCCCGACAATCCTACCTCACATGTGGGCATTTGAGGTGCTAAAAGCAAAAAAAAGGTTCAAATTTTTTAATTAGTGCAAGTGCGGTGCGGTGCAACTTCAGCGAACTTTCTACAACAAAGAGCACGAGCCAGAAGTAGTTTGCAACTCATCCGCACCTATTGGTTTGAAGTAATCGAAAGAGTGCTTACCTTTTCCAGATCAAAAAAATTAATTTATACGAAAATATAAAAAATTTGAAACGAAATTACAAAAAAAGCTATAATGATTATGAATGAGTATGAAACGCAAGCACAAATTCGTTTTTGTGGATGAATTCCGTGAAATATTTTACAACATTGAATTACACGTTATAAAGATATTTTCATATAACAACTAAATTGAGCTAATTAATAAATTTTAATTTATTTAATTTTAATTTTCATTGTAAGTTTTCCACTGTTTGGTCAAAACAGAATTTCTTAACTTTTTAAGTATACAAACTGTCTCAATTGTGATTATCATGTTTAGCTTCTCGAGTATTGCCTTCGGAAAGCTACGGGCAGCAGTATAAAGTAAAAATATTGTGTAGATAGTAAAACACTTCAGATGGAAAAACTATCTCGGTAGTTTCTGGAACTATTAAATTGAAATACCAGCCATTTACTCCAATGCATTTTATCTCCATAGTTTTTAATATTTTTTTTTAATTTTGGAAAGTTTCAGTTTTCCCCTAGTGTTAATGCAATTCCACCCACTTTGTGAAGTACTGAATTAAATCCCTAGACATGTTTATGCTTATAAAGGGGCTGGATACTACTTTCGGCCCGTTGTCTTTGCTGAAGAAAATCGACGGCTATAATTAAGCCCAGATTTTATTAGCTAAGATTATTTTTTGGTCCAGTTGATATATTTTTATTAAAGAAAAGGCGAAAGTAGAGTGGTGGATTTTTTTAATCAAGCCACTTGGATCAAAGGATCAAAATTTATTAATTGTTTACGCATTGCGGGAAGAAAACTTCTAAAATTTCTTGGAAGTTATCCTTAGCCATTCTAAATTGTAACAGGAATTATTAAATAAAAACACTTTTCTTTAATTTAATTAAAATTCTAGATAAAAATAAATCTTACCTAAAGCATTTGTGATGATATAGTGGGTTGGTTGCCAGTTCGTGCACAAGAAAATTTTCACCCTGCTGGATGCGATTGTAAAATATTCTTCGAATGTGAGTTGCCCTTGGTTTCCGCTTAAGACAGAACTAGTTTTATAACCCTAACTATCTTCAAAATAGTATTTACGTTAATCTTTGCTATTTTCGAAATCAGTAAAAAAATTTTCAATTTAGAGCTCCTCTAAAGGAAACTTTAACAATCAGGTTAGCGTTAAAATAACTCTGCGTTGTAATCAAACAACCTCTAAATGCGCTAAGAGTGATGGTTGACGTTAAGGTAACGCGAGGAGTGACGGGAGAGTTAGAATAGAGTTACGTCTACACCGGGCGTAAGTGCCTGTCAGTATTAACGACGCAAAAATTATAACTATCGACGGTTTTGCTTTATGAGCATATGTTGTTATTTTTCTTATTCTTTCTAGTTCTTTGACTTATGCTCATAACCGTTGTAGGTTAATGGCGCCTTTCTTTAACGACGCATTTTTTGATTTCAGGATGCGTAGCTAATATTGTATTGTCGCTAGTAACATATACGACTACGCCAGCGACGCTTCTGAGCATAAGCTCTCCAATCATCATCGGTCATCATACAAACAATTACATGTAGGTGCCTGCGTACTGAATGAATTCCTTTTTGAAGGTCAGCTAGTATTTTGACAAAATCAAGCGAACAAGAGACCAGAAGCAAGGTATTTCAACGTGATGCAATTCTTCAAACTTGCGAATAGAAATTTTGAAGAGAAAATTAGATTTTCCACTATGCGTTGTGGGGAGGATGGGCCAGGTGGTTAGATGTGAAGAGACTCGTACTCTCACAGTAGATAAGCGAGGCTTTGATCACCACACACAGTGATAAGTATGAGTTATAATCTCCTGTGAAATAATTATACCCATGGTTCAGTCGAGAATTACACAGGCTAATTTACTTTTTGCCTCACAGCGCCAATGCCGTAAAACCGTTCGGACTGGTTGTAGTGATTGCTTGGATTAAATATTGTTGCCCAACTATATCTACAGATAATGCATTTGACGAGGGGTAGTTTTGGTTTGTCTCCCCCACAAGTCAAAATTATTGATGATACAGTGAGACCGCCGCCGCCGACGGTAAATTTTAATCTCGTTGTCACCGTTACTGAATTGTCCATCGACGAACAGGTATTCTTCAATGACCATAATTGATTTTTAGTGTACACTATTTTTAGAACAAACATTCAAATCTAAATATATCTAATCATCTCATGACCGATTGGTCGAATTTGAAATTTTGAATTTTCTGGTGCATGCTTGACTAACTATACAGTGTATATTACTTACTGCGAAATTATAGTTCATCGCCTTTGTAGATGAGATCCAGAGGAAGAACAAATTTTTTAAATCAACTGTATTAATAAAAATGAACAAAATTACTTCTCGGATTTCGAAAGAGATTCAAACAACCATTAGATTGCTGTACTCAACAAAATTTGGGTTTTCCTCTTATACATTATACAAAAAATAATGGATTATGTGCTAAATAATATAATCAGTTTAGAGATATTAGAAGAAATCTTAAGAATATTTACCTGATAATTAAATACCTGATAATTCGTTGAATTCATTTTTCCCTAGCTCGCCACATTCATCGATTCTTCGTCTAAAAGTTAAAGTCAATTAAAACTTTGAGTGTCGTGAAAACAGACAGAAACACGTATTGTCATTATTATTAGTCTATTATTACTAATGGAAAATAATCTATAAAACATTCATATCGGTCTCACAACACGCCAGGTTTCCTATTGTCCATGTAATGCAGAAGACAATATATGATAATATTTCATATGGCTCTATTTCGAATGTATCACATAATACACCATTTGACTCTGCAAAATAATTTTCAGCANATAATATTTCATATGGCTCTATTTCGAATGTATCACATAATACACCATTTGACTCTGCAAAATAATTTTCAGCATGTTTTGAAAATTATTCATAACAAAAATTTTAAAATTGACTAGGAAACATTTTGAAAATGCTTCCGCGTTGTTGTAAAACTTGTTTTGCAACTACAAATTGAAAACCGTCAATGAATCTCTAATATTTCGCTACAACATGGGATACGGTTTTATAATCATTAATGAGTCATTTGAACCTATTGATTGGTGATTTTTAGAAACTTCATAAATGATAAAGTAGCATTTGAAATTTAGCAATGCAATATAAATATCGTGAAAATGGGTATCAGAGTTAGCACCTATTGATTCCATATGGTGTTTCGATTAAACTGCAACTACATAAATTTAAAATCACAGCTAACTAAAGTTGTCAAAAGAAGTATCTCTGCATTTCTAATTTTGTACCTTGTAGACACCCTAGTTTAACTGATGCATATGAAAGCGTAAAATTAACTCTGCTAACGTTAAAAATTGTTACTAATTTAAACAGCAATCCATAGAAGGCAACTTATGGTTGAGATGCAACGATANTGCTAACGTTAAAAATTGTTACTAATTTAAACAGCAATCCATAGAAGGCAACTTATGGTTGAGATGCAACGATAGGTAAAAATATTTCAGATGCAAACGAAAGTACTATAGTAGAGGAAAAATAAATTTAGGGTCTTAAATGAAGCATTATTTATTTAAATACTGACTACATAAGCTTTTCTATAAAAATGCTATTCAATTTAAAATACTGCAAATCTCCACTTGGAATCCATGGAAATTTCCAGTTATGGAAATTCTCTTGTAGAGGTAACAGGTAATTCTTATGTTAACCAAACTCTTCCTACATATGCATTATCACTAGAAAGTTACGGTAAAGAAGCGGTTCTATCATCTGTAATCAGAAAACTCTTCTATAGGATGTTTCAAACTCGTTAGGAGCGCAGAGAACTTGGTTTCACCCAGACACAAAAATTTGATGACGTCAAGTTTGTCAACAAGGGGGCTGATTCACCAAATTCAAAAATTTTAAATAAATGAGATTTTACTTTCGATTTTAGCAAATCACCACACAACAAATTCTTNTCTATCATCTGTAATCAGAAAACTCTTCTATAGGATGTTTCAAACTCGTTAGGAGCGCAGAGAACTTGGTTTCATCCAGACACAAAAATTTGATGACGTCAAGTTTGTCAACAAGGGGGCTGATGCACCAAATTCAAAAATTTTAAATAAATGAGATTTTACTTTCGATTTTAGCAAATCACCACACAACAAATTCTTNAAAGAAGCGGTTCTATCATCTGTAATCAGAAAACTCTTCTATAGGATGTTTCAAACTCGTTAGGAGCGCAGAGAGCTTGGTTTCACCCAGACACAAAAATTTGATGACGTCAAGTTTGTCAACAAGGGGGCTGATGCACCAAATTCAAAAATTTTAAATAAATGAGATTTTACTTTTGATTTTAGCAAATCACCACACAACAAATTCTTCACTCTCAGTCTCAGGTGTGAGGATGGTTAGGAAAACGCAANCGATTTTAGCAAATCACCACACAACAAATTCTTCACTCTCAGTCTCAGGTGTGAGGATGGTTAGGAAAACGCAAGGGCTGGATTATAGCAAATTTCAAAGACCTATTGGATGTTCATTTTAGTAAGATAAATTAATATTTTAAAGGACCCAAAGTTAGTAGACTTCGTATTTTACTTCACGTTTAGTTACATTTGTGTTTAGCTGCCTTCTTATTACCTAAACAGGTAGTATTTGGTTCGCCGAGCAGCTCGTTTGGACGACTAAGCGCTAACTAGAATCATGAAACTTGGTAACTGTGACACAAAAATGACTTGATTCACCTTTTCTCTCATAAAATTTTTAGCCACTGGAGTGTATGATTCTCAACATTACGTGTCGTGCTGTTTTTACCCTGGACACAAANTCATAAAATTTTTAGCCACTGGAGTGTATGATTCTCAACATTACGTGTCGTGCTGTTTTTACCCTGGACACAAACGGAAACAATTACTTAGGTCATCACCAAGGACGACCAAATTATGCAATTTTTTACGCCAAATTATGCGCTAAATATTTCAGTTTATGCGAGTTTATGCGCTGAAATCCGACTCACAAAACTAGGTCTAAAGATCGTTGGATGAGATTTTATTCGCTGTTTTCACGCTATCGCAACTTCACAACCTTAAAGGTTAAAACCGCTACAACCTTTGTGAGTAACAAAATCGTACTTTTCAAATATAGATTTAACAAAGTGCAATATTTAAAAAAATCATGTTCATAATTTGGCTAGAGCATTCAGCGTTGTTTCACTCCACCAATCTTTTTTTTTAATATTGTCTAACTGTCAAATTAATTGTTAAAAATTCCGTCCTACATGATGATGATCCCAATGTTGTAATAATCACAGTCACAAAAACCATAAAACTGTAATTTCCAAGTTTGAACCTGTTAACTTGCGAACACATTTAGCCGCTTATTACCTGAAATAACTTTTCTCTCCAGTTTACCACTGAGACTAAAATTTAAGATCTATACAGCGGTATATCTATCTAGATATGGTGCCAAGGATTGATGCGTTATTATGATGTATTAATTAAATAGTTGGGCGTTATTTGGTTAACAACAGGAAAATTCCAAATTTCTCACCAAAATTATGCAATATTGTGCAAAATTATGCACTACTTTGAAATTATGCAGTTTATGCGTTTTATGCGGGACAAGTTGGTGTCTACCGTCATAATTTTTCTTGATACAATGACACTAAAAATATGAAATAGACGACCAGGGTTAATTACGATTATGCGATTTTATGCAAATTATGCATTTGGTCGTTCTTGGTCATCACGATATGGTTTTACTCTAATCAAGATAAGACACGATTAGGACACGAAAAGACATGCTGTATTTTTTATACAAAATTTTAAAGATTTTCAAGAANTCAAGATAAGACACGATTAGGACACGAAAAGACATGCTGTATTTTTTATACAAAATTTTAAAGATTTTCAAGAAACTGTCTGAAAATTATATCAACTTTTAGTAATTCTGTAAACAATTGGCTTTTAGCAACTTTTCTGATTGGTGTTTATAATATTTGGGTTGGCAGCTTTACTTTAACCCTCTGCTAGCGGATGTAGTAATTATCCAATCCTGTTGAATGCAATCAAAATTTCAGACCGTCATACAGACAAACATAGAAGGAAAATATAAGCGGACGGAAGCTGCAAATCTATAACACTTCTTTTATCAAAACATACTTGTAATGAAATATTGACGGACGAACAAATAGGAAATACAAATGACTATCTTTTGGTTTGCAGTTCGCAGATAATATTATAAATTAGCTGTACATGTTGGTTTTACATCAATCATCAAAAGTATTCCGTAGCAAACTTATACACGCCAATACCATTTGTTCTGTCGCAAGATGAAATTAGAAACTACTTNCAAAAGTATTCCGTAGCAAACTTATACACGCCAATACCATTTGTTCTGTCGCAAGATGAAATTAGAAACTACTTACAGATTTGTTTTTTCTGCAATTCTTTACTTGCAGCTGGTTAATTTTTCCTGTGGTAAGTTGATAACTCACAAAAATTAAGCTTGGTCGACAAGATTATCACTATTCCGTGTTGAATAAAGATAGTGGGCTTGTTTTTCTGAAAAAAAAAGACAACAAAAATTTTTGAGGTTAAAATATAAAATAAATTATATGACAACAGAATACGTACAACAGAATAAGCTTTGGAACTAAACAGCATAGAAAANCAAAAGTATTCCGTAGCAAACTTATACACGCCAATACCATTTGTTCTGTCGCAAGATGAAATTAGAAACTACTTGCAGATTTGTTTTTTCTGCAATTCTTTACTTGCAGCTGGTTAATTTTTCCTATGGTAAGTTGATAAATCACAAAAATTAAGCTTGGTCGACAAGATCATCACCATTCCGTGTTGAATAAAGATAGTGGGCTTGTTTTTCTGAAAAAAAAGACAACAAAAATTTTTGAGGTTGAAATATAAAATAAATTATATGACAACAGAATACGTACAACAGAATAAGCTTTGGAACTAAACAGCATAGAAAATTTATTTGTCTAAACAAAATGCAAAGATAAGGACTACTATCTGATTTAAGAAACCTGATCCCTCTGGATTAGGTGTAAAAATACTTGTAAGACTCCGATGGCAATCATTAGAAATATTTTTTATCAAATCACGATGGGACGGTAGGTACTCTATCTTTTACAATAGCAAAAGCTCACTTCAAATGTGTTGGAGGTTTCGAAGCTCTACAAAACTTCAGTTTTAACTGAGTTTCATTTTTCAAAACAAAGAAAATTAGAAAAAAACATATCCACGTTTATATAGAGGTTAATATAATACGGGATAGTTCATGGAAAAGATACATACAATTTATACATCCAACTTCATTAATTTTTAACAATTTCCATCCTAATATTAGGCGCGTAGAGGATATCGGATGAAATATTTTTATGCCATAAAGTTATTCGAAAAATGCGCTTTTCGAATTTCTACCTTGATAATGAAAGCGGAATAAGCTTTCGAAACGTCGGTTCAAGAGAGGAGACGCGTTCGGCGACAGTGCAGAGTGTGACAACGCGAGCGTCACGGGACAGTGGTGGGTGCATGTGCGTTAACGGCGCGAAGCTTCCACTACAGGATTTCCAGAAATTCTGTCGTGAGGATCATCCGAGTTACCGTGAAGAGGAGTTTGAAGACATCCAACTTCTTCCAATTTTAATGTTTGTATTTAATTTATCGTAATTCGACAGGTTCAATCGTCCCGTTGTACATATTTCCATACTACGATGGGGGCTTCCACATTTGGCAACCACTAATTGACGCATGTANATGTTTGTATTTAATTTATCGTAATTCGACAGGTTCAATCGTCCCGTTGTACATATTTCCATACTACGATGGGGGCTTCCACATTTGGCAACCACTAATTGACGCATGTACAACTGTAAAAACTACACTATGGGCCATTGTTAATCCAGGCATTAATAGAGGATTGGGCCAGAATAGTAGTTATACTGAAGGTATTTTGCTTCTGAAAGATGCTGGAGTCAAGATATTAGGATATACTCCAACAGAATTGGACGGGAAACTACAAAACTTAGCTGTTGTGAAAGGATGGATTCATGAGTGGAACGTTCAATTTCCAATGCTGATTGATGGGGTTTTCTTTGACTTGGTGCCAGCAAAATACAACGATGATTATGCTACTTACTATAAGGAGCTCTCCGAGGAGTCTCGGATTGTTGGATTAAACCTTGTTGTTGGGAATACAAGAGGGCCAACGGACTATCGGTATTTAGAGATATTCGACATTTTGACAATTTGTGGCACAAAAGGAGGTTGTAACTACAGCGACCAAGGCTACGACGATTTGAAACGAGTGGCTACTGAATCTCGGTCGGAAATGTTGCCCTATAATATTCTCAATAATGACGGATCATCATTGGTGCAACTCCCGGTTGGTGCGGAAAATATCTATTTTACCAGTCAGGACGGCAAGGTATATCCTTGGCGCACACTACCATCGCATTTGTCAGATATGATTCAACGCACACCATTAAATTGGAATAACAATAGAAGTAATCGTAACTTATTCCAGCGATTTTTTAAGAATGGCACGTTCGGCTAAAATCAAGGAGTAGCTTAGGCAAAAAAAAATATTTGAACTGTAAGTAAAATAAAAATCCACAATAAAAGGAATCGAAGGAATTGGCGTTTGTAACAACCATTATATACACGAAGTCAATCTTAACAATAAGTGTAAATGCCTAGTATAAATGATGGTAATTGTATGTCCATGACGCAAAGTCAAGAAAGCAATGTCATTAAATCCAATAAATCCAATCGGAATAAATAATCTATAATCCTTAATCCCGCAAATAGTCGTGAAAAATTAATCTTGGCTTAATCCCAATCTGAAAAACAGGTTAATCCTCAATCCCTAATTCTAATCCGCTCATTCAAAAAATATAATCCCTAATCTCTAATCCCAACAGAGAATTCATTAAAGGTTTGAATCACTGGACCAACGTCTTGTTATTATTTTATTGTATAGCGAAGAAAATAAAATTGAAGTCTACTGTAAAATTTATTTAGCTATTTTGGAAGACTCCATTTGCATTTCCTATTCCAAAAACAGAATTCATGTGACAACCGGAAACATGAACCTTTCACGTAAAGTTCAGGATGTTTTTTGCTAAACAATGTCAACAAACAAATCAACCAGCTAGTTGGCTTGACTCAGTTTTCATAACATCCCCATTATGTAATAACCAGCTAGCTCGCCAGACCTGAATTATATAGTAAACCTATAGTTTTAGGTTATAAGAGACCAAAAAACTGTTGAATACAGAATGGGAGAAAGTTAAATTTCTTAACTGGAAACACTGGTGCAGTCAATAAAAAGTGTACCGAAGAATTTTTATAAAATGTAGTCATGTTAAATACTGATGTATGTGCTACATATAGTCATTTTAAGTTAAGTGTGCGTTAAATCCAATAAAATTTTGTTAAGCTTAGAATTTGAAATGATTTTTTGATTTCTTTCTAACAAAATTGATTTGATCTGTGATCAAAAATGAAAAGAAAGAGTGAAGTGGATTAAGGAATGGAGCNAAAATTGATTTGATCTGTGATCAAAAATGAAAAGAAAGAGTGAAGTGGATTAAGGAATGGAGCAAAATCCTGTAAATGAACTACTTAGCAAATTTTATTTCCAACATAAATGAGAATATTCTAAAATTGGATTGTAACGGTGTATGAGGTTAGGAAGAAAGTATAAATAAGACAATAGCGGAATTTAAATATTAAGTTTAGGTCTGTACCAGACCTAATTATGAGATTCGCGCCACAAATTTGTGACATAGAAGGACTTTCTCCTTCCTCAAGACTTAGTCCGTCTTTCAAAAACTTAATTCCAGACCTAATTCCCTCTCACTTTAGGTCTGAGATTAAGTCCAAACCAAGAGTTTTGTTTTTTTGTTTTTCTTCAGTTTATAAGCAATATTTAAGTTTTAGTTTCATTTGTTTTAGTTTTAATTGTAAATTACGTAATGTTTTTAGTAATTAATTAAGTATTGGGTCTAAAAAAGGTTGAATTTCGAAAAAAATCGAAAGTACGATCTGGCTGTTTAGGTAGGAACAGTCAGTTAATCCATTTTCTGTGGATGCTAATTTACATTTAAACATTCTCATAATTTTAGCATATCATTTTTATGAAACCGGAAGTTTAGGAAACAGTGGTCATCTAAAGTATTAAAATCGTAACTAGTTTTCTTAAATTTTACTGGTGGTTAATCTAAGCATCCAACCAATCAAGCCAAATGTTGGTCTGGACTTAATATTTTAGCCTCTTAAGTTACAACAAACTCAGACTCAAACCGAGAGTGTGAAAGTCGAGAAAAATTAGGTCGGTCCAGACCTAAACCTAATATTTAAATTCCTCTAATATATTGGAAAATAAAATAGTCTTTTTCTTATCACTGAAGGGATCGGCTTGCATTTCCTCTGCTACTTTAGCACTAGCCACTTGGAAAATAAAACATGACTGTCTTTGTTAACCAAGTTATAGAAAAATTGTAATGGNAAATTCCTCTAATATATTGGAAAATAAAATAGTCTTTTTCTTATCACTGAAGGGATCGGCTTGCATTTCCTCTGCTACTTTAGCACTAGCCACTTGGAAAATAAAACATGACCGTCTTTGTTAACCAAGTTATAGAAAAATTGTAATGGATTTTAAGTCGTTAATATTCTTTATTTTTGAAAACAAATTTAAACTAATAATTGCACGTCACCTGTTGCAACACACTGTATTATAGTTTTGTTTGAGTTTTGAGAATGGGTGTGATATTTTCTGTTCGCCAACTTCACACTATACAAGTTAAATAATATTTCAAATCACACACACTCAATTCTAATATTGTAGACTTTCCTCAGCTCATGTTGGAAAAAGTTATTTTCATATGGGTAAAATAGTTGGAGGGATAAGTCTGTATATNAACCTAATATTTAAATTCCTCTAATATATTGGAAAATAAAATAGTCTTTTTCTTATCACTGAAGGGATCGGCTTACATTTCCTCTGCTACTTTAGCACTAGCCACTTGGAAAATAAAACATGACCGTCTTTGTTAACCAAGTTATAGAAAAATTGTAATACATTTTAAGTCGTTAATATTCTTTATTTTTGAAAACAAATTTAAACTAATAATTGCACGTCACCTGTTGCAACACACTGTATTATAGTTTTGTTTGAGTTTTGAGAATGGGTGTGATATTTTCTGTTCGCCAACTTCACACTATACAAGTTAAATAATATTTCAAATCACACACACTCAATTCTAATATTGTGGACTTTCCTCAGCTCATGTTGGAAAAAGTTATTTTCATATGGGTAAAATAGTTGGAGGGATAAGTCTGTATATGAACCATGCTGTTGACCCAAGGTCGACTATTCCTAATTCATCAAGATGCAAAATTTTTATTTAATCGGATGTAGTAAACAAGCTACATATTATGTACATTACTATGGTTCCTCAATATATGGGTCAGTTGATTAAATACAAAAACTGATACCTTGAGTTTTTAAAATCACATTTATTTATATCTTTGGTTTCATCATACACTCTAACCAGTATTCTTGTCACCACTGGAAGTTACGTTTGACCCATGCTCTTTTCTGACGAAAGAGTGTTGACATGAATTATTGTCAATTGAACTTTATAAATCAAATTTTCTTTTGGTGAGTGTTTACGGTTTCAAAAAGATTATGCCAAAGTAATGAAGATTTTTTAATCAAATCTCTGCTACAACTAGAAAAAAGTTACAATTATTTGAAAATTATAATTTCGGAACATTCGTTTGGGACAAATGTAGATTGTCCTAAAACATACCTAGAAAATAGTTAAACACTATTAGTAGAACCAGCCAGCCATATGTATGAGCTGGAGATTGGATTCCGTTAGTTCCAAAATCCTTTCATTATTTATTTTACACACAAACACACACGATAAGTACTTTCTTATGTGCAGTACCACAACTATGAAACCCCGCAACTTTTGGATCAATGTGACACTATGAATCAAAGTATCAACTGACTGTATGTTTTCCATAACTTCAATTCAATTCCGGTGTAAGAAAATTATGAAATTGACTTACTTGTACTAAAAGTGAAACACATTAAGTCCCAACAAATCCCGCATCCTGTTTCTCAACTTTATACAAAAGTGGCAATAGTTAGCCGTATAGTTTTCAAAAGTCAGTAGGAAAGAAGTTTTCTCTTAGCGTCATAGGTGGTGTGGGATTACATAGATAAATTGGGTGGTATGTGGAAAACTACAAATATTAAATATATATATACTTATGTAATTTGTAGAAAAAATTTTGTAATATACAGAAGGTTATTTAAGAAAACAAGAAATTTTGTGACATATGGTATGATTAGTCTAAAATATAATTATCATCACACAACATGACCCATTTAACCTTATATTTCTTGAAAATTTGAATAGATGCATATAGGGTCGACCCAATATGCGCCAAATCAATAATAATACAGAGTATGTGCCAACCAGAAGAAATTTTGGAACATTTGTAGAATAGACCCCCTCCCCTCTGCAATTCGGAAAAGTGATACGTTAATCGACTGGAAATTTAGCGTAGATTACGAATTTGCCATCATTGTTGGCAGTCAAGCAAAATTTTGCAAAACTTTTTTTAAATTTGTGCCAAAAATTTTTTTTTAATATGACTTACCCAAAGGTAGCGGACCGGAATTCAACATGTTATATCTCAATCGAACAAAAATTTCATGCATATTTGATTTGATTTGATTTGATTTGATATTATGTATTCGATTGACTGACCTAATTCAACAATCAAGGATCGCTGGTCTCCCCTAGGGGTCAATGTTAGTATAAATAAATATACGTATTAAATTTAAAGAAGTTATGAAAGCCAGGCAGAGGTGCGAGCATCCACAAAATAATTAAACAGAATATCGTTAAAACTAGCACTAGAAATGTGATTGGAGGAGTCATCAAATATTTGCCAAGATTTTGGGAATGAGTTCCATAGCTTAGTTCCTCTAAATTTCCATGATGGCTTCAGGAATTTGGTGTTGGCTCTGAATGTTTGTATGAGCGGTAAGGATCGGGATGAACGAAGGTTTGAGCTAAAAGTGAAAGTAGCATTTAAACAAGGATTTGGTGAAAAGCTATATTCGAAAACATTTTTTTCCCAGAGCCCAGTTGGCGCGTTAGAAATAGTTAGTAAATTTACAATTGATATAAATGTGGAAAGGCATATTAGGAATCGGATATCAATCATTGGACGTCAACGACCTAAACCTAAAAAAAATCTAACAACCTAACTAACNTTGAAAACATTTTTTTCCCAGAGCCCAGTTGGCGCGTTAGAAATAGTTAGTAATTTACAATTGATATAAATGTGGAAAGCCATATTAGGAATCGGATATCAATCATTGGACGTCAACGACCTAAACCTAAAAAAAATCTAACAACCTAACTAACCTAAAGAGAGTCTAACCGAACAACCTAAAAGCAAACCTAAAGATAACTTTAAAAAATCTGTAATAAAATTTAAAAAAAAAATAGTAAATTTTTGAACCTCGCTGATTCAAATATTACGCATAAAAACAAGGGTAAACATATTTCAACCATTTCTCATGATGAGGCAGAACAAATTATTTTGTTTTGTATATAAAAAATAATAAATGAGTGGTAAATTTTATTAAGGATTCATTAGCTACACATCTTCACACAACAACACTCCAATTATATTTGAGAACAAATTCAATTCAGTGATTTTAATTTTACGCGTCACTTTTCTCAAACTGGCACATTGAAAAATTGTGAATAAGTTCTGTTATTAGTGTTAATTTGTCGTGGTATCGATTATACTCATTTTACAAGGTCAAATCATAAACTTTTAGAAACATTTGATCTTCTCTGTCACGAAGACAGACTCCAGACAGTATATCCTCTGCAACCCGCAAGGTTTTAAACATGTGGTGAGCGAGATTTCAACTAGTCATAAATCTAAGGGTAAGATTTTATTACCTAACACTAAGAATTTGAGTTTTGAACAATGAATTTCTTGTTATACGGATGTTTATAAGGTTAGTATTATATTTTATATAAGAAATGCATAAGTTATTGAAATTTTTGGTTGAATTCTATTAATCTATTGTATAATTTTTATTGATCAGTAAAGGGTAAAGTCATTTAAAAAATCTCCCAACGATTAACTCATCTATTGCTTATGAGACTCCGTTTCAAACGATTCTATATTGACTCAGTTAAATATTTGACGCTTTTAGAAAAATTCGAAATTTTAGACAAATATTTTAATTTTTTTTTCTTCTTTAAACTTCAAATTCGACTTTTACCTCTGTGATATGTTTACCAGTCTAATTGTTTGTTAAAATATTACCCATCCGACACTTTTTTTACATACCATATATGTAACTGGTAAACCTATCACGGCATGTAAATAAAAAATTTAATATTACACCAACTTCCGTTTGATTCAGTGTGATGTGACGGTATTTCTCTCAACACAAACCACTGATTTTCGTCAATTTAAAAAATTCTTTTACTTAACTTCTAAATTACTTTAATCAAAAAAATTAATACTGGAGGAAGCAAAGTATCAGCATGTAATGTATTGTTTTTTTTAATTAAAGGTACACAAGTCCCTAATGCAGAACTCCTTACAAATATGTTGTATTTCATCCATTAGACTTTCGGTTAAAAACAGCCGTCTTCCAGCCGAAAATTGAAAGTTGGAAATATGAGTTATAAATAAAATATAAACGTGGCATAAAACAAATATTTTATTATCCTTACAACAACCAGTATCCAGTGTTAGGTATTATTTTCCAAATTTTGTTATACACCTTATTGTGTCGTTCGATTATAATGTAGCTAAACATTTGTGCTCCTTACTTCACCGACAAAGAGATAAAATTTATAGTTAATAATCAAAAGTTAAATTTTCCATTTTACTTATTGAAATGAAGTCTTGGTTTTAAAAGTTTCGGTTTCGTTTGGTTTTGGTATCGGATTTGAGAGATAATATAGGCTTTGGTTTCTATTTCGATTGACCAACCTTAGATTTCGATGTTGATTAAAACAAATTTGGTAACGGTTTTGATTTCAGAAAGTATAGTTTTCGTTTCGAAAATAAAAGAAAGTTCCGGTTTAAATTTCGATAGTGTGAAAAATCTAATTTCATACGATGTTACATCTATGCTCTTGATGAAACACAAAAAGCAGATATAAAATGACTTGGACTTGGATTCAAACAGAAAGCAGAAATTAACGAATTGAAGAAGAATTTGAACCAACGGTTAGTTAAGGGACTTTGTGTCCTGTGTCCTTTGTGACAATTTAAATTTGGACAACCGCAAGTATGGAATAGATAAGAACTAATTTTTTTTTTCGTTCCAACTGCAAAGCATATTTAAGAGAAATTTTTTTTTCTATTTAACCTCTATTGCAAGACTGAACATAATATTGGCAGTTGTGGTAAAAGTGACGAGAGAGGAGCAAAAAATGATAAATCTTCAATTTGACAGATAGAATTTGAGATATAGCTNAATTTTTTTTTCTATTTAACCTCTATTGCAAGACTGAACATAATATTGGCAGCTGTGGTAAAAGTGACGAGAGAGGAGCAAAAAATGATAAATCTTCAATTTGACAGATAGAATTTGAGATATAGCTTGATTCAAGTAACAACCATTCATGATTGTTTTTGAATGTCTTTTTCGACCAAAAATTGCAATAAACTTCCAAAAATAAATCATCTCGAAACCAACGAAAAATTATTTGGTATGAATTTGATTGATAATTTAAATTTTCTTCTAAGAAACATTTTTTTAGTGTTCGAAAAGCAAATTAATCTCTACACGGACATTGATACTTTAAAACTTATCCCTTCAGAATTTCTATAAATATATAATCGTATGAAAAAATTGAATACCTTATTTGGTTTTTCCTCTTTTAGTTTTTATACATTAACCGATGTTAGTATCAAAACAGTTAATTCTGTAAACACTCAATTATTGTTAAAATATATTTTGGACATAGCATAATTTCTGTACAGCAACACAAATTTTGGCAATGTTTTTTTTTTATGGAAGTTCTAACAAGTTTTCAAACCGGACACAACTGCTTGCTGTATTGATCAAAGTTCAACATTCCATTTCCATTTGTTATAACTACTTTTGACNATTATTGTTAAAATATATTTTGGACATAGCATAATTTCTGTACAGCAACACAAATTTTGGCAATGTTTTTTTTTATGGAAGTTCTAACAAGTTTTTAAACCGGACACAACTGCTTGCTGTATTGATCAAAGTTCAACATTCCATTTCCATTTGTTATAACTACTTTTGACGAATGTAATTTGTTAGTATACTGATGGATGATAATGAAACTAGATGTACAATACGTCGTAATAAAATAATCATTTCCAAGGTTTCCTAATGGTACTCTAATTCTTTTTACTTTCTAGGGATAGCCAATCATTTGAATTGAAGATATGGAGNATACTGATGGATGATAATGAAACTAGATGTACAATACGTCGTAATAAAATAATCATTTACAAGGTTTCCTAATGGTACTCTAATTCTTTTTACTTTCTAGGGATAGCCAATCATTTGAATTGAAGATATGGAGCTTACTACTGAACAAAATTCTTTACCGGAGGTGACAACGTATTTTTTCTGTTACAGTATATCATGTCTTGCAAATTATATAATAAAAAATTAATCTTCCTGTAATCCCGTTACGATTCAGAATGCCATTAGCTAATAACAAAAAATTCATTGCAGATATATTTTATAATTTTATAAAATTTTAAATTTTAGCCCTGATATCCAATTATGCAGTTTAGTATAANTGCCATTACGATTCAGAATGCCATTAGCTGATAACAAAAAATTCATTGCAGATATATTTTATAATTTTATAAAATTTTAAATTTTAGCCCTGATATCCAATTATGCAGTTTAGTATAAAAGCATAATGACACAGGCGCAATGTACAGCGTGTTCCAAAAAAAAGATAACTGGAGAAAGTATTTTCCACTCAAATTGAGTGGAGTTAAAGAAAGTCAGTTATCTTTTTGTTGGAACAGCCTGTATTTAAACCACTCAAAAAAGTGGTGAAAGCTGAATGACAGAATATTACTCTTAAATAAAGGCAAGAAGGACGCCTTGCCATGATGTGTCACCTGTCGGTTTGTGGAGGTAGTTCATTTTCCTCCAAAAGTTTGCGCGGCCTATCTACCTAACGATCATTAATAGACCATTAATTCAAACCTAATGTTTAAATCAGGCGCAAAACTCTATTTTCTATGTCATATGCCACGCAATTTCAGGGTGCAAAACATATTTCTGCAATTTAATGCTTCAGCACAGCGCAAGAAAATCCACGTTATCTCACTTTTGTGAATATAAAATTCGACTTATTTAAATAAAACTGTATACACTCTAGACTTCTTTCCATATGAAATAGGATATTATTCAAACTTTTTGAAAAGGTTTTTTTATTTTTTTATAGGAATTGTCAACTACTGAATCGTCCTTTGTAACAAATGGAGAAAACAAAATTTCTGAATGCAGCAATGCGTTTAATTATGTGAAGGGAGGTAGAATTAACCATCTATCTAACGTCTTCAGAAATAACCCTGAGATCGACCTAACCGAAAAAGATACAACTAATGAAAAAACACTCCTTCACTATGCTGTTCTATACCGTTAGTGTTCTTTTTCTAAACATATATTAGTTGGAGTAGAAATATGGTNACTCCTTCACTATGCTGTTCTATACCGTTAGTGTTCTTTTTCTAAACATATATTAGTTGGAGTAGAAATATGGTATAATTTTTCGTCCATTCAAAAAATAATAGGCAGCCGTAGTCGTGCACTCGAGATGACTGAACTGATTTTGAATCATGCTGCAAATGAAGCTCTAAAGAGAAAATTAGTTGAAATACAAGATAATAAGGGAGAAACTGCGTTGCATTCTGCTGCAAAAAATGGTCGGGCAAGAATTGTTGAANTTATAATTTTTCGTCCATTCAAAAAATAATAGGCAGCCGTAGTCGTGCACTCGAGATGACTGAACTGATTCTGAATCATGCTGCAAATGAAGCTCTAAAGAGAAAATTAGTTGAAATACAAGATAATAAGGGAGAAACTGCGTTGCATTCTGCTGCAAAAAATGGTCGGGCAAGAATTGTTGAAGTTCTTTTGCCTCTTGGGCCTGATTGGAAACTCAGGTTAGTATTTGGAATTAAAATTTTACAACTTTTACCTAAAAATCCCGGGTATAATGCATTAATTCTGACTCTCGAATTGTCAAAACAAAATATTGGAGCGTATTATCAACTAGTATTGGAGCGTACTATCAAGTAGTAATAATAATAAATTTTTGAACTATTTCACGCAGATGAAATATTTAGCTAAATATGTAAAATGATTACTTTATTTCAATATCACCATCCCAGCTGTGAAATTCGTCCGCTATCAGTATATCAATTTCTTCGCTGACGATTTCCAGCATTTCATTAGATATTAATCATTGCTCATTATCAATATCTATAATTTCAATATCGGAAGAATCCTACTTGCATTAAGACAAATNAATATTGGAGCGTACTATCAACTAGTATTGGAGCGTACTATCAAGTAGTAATAACAATAAATTTTTGAACTAATTTCACGCAGATGAAATATTTAGCTAAATATGTAAAATGATTACTTTATTTCAATATCACCATCCCAGCTGTGAAATTCGTCCGCTATCAGTATATCAATTTCTTCGCTGACGATTTCCAGCATTTCATTAGATATTAATCATTGCTCATTATCAATATCTATAATTTCAATATCGGAAGAATCCTACTTGCATTAAGACAAATTGTTTCCATCATAACTTCCCGTTTTTTAAATCACTCAATTCAAATTTGTTTATTAAGTTAATTATTCAAATAGGATTGTCCTCCAACTTATGCTTAGCATTGTAAGATTTTTATCATTTTGATTCATTTTAACAGATACATTTATTACCGTGAATATATACTAGGAGAGTTTTGAGTATGAATGAATTTTAAAAGATGTTATAGAAAAGAGTGTATAATCTAACGTTTTTGTTTGGGAGGGAAAAATAAGCGTATTATACACGGGATTTTAGGTTATTTGTACAATCTAAGTTGTTAACTAAAAAATTTTTTTTTTGAATTGGTTATCAATTTTCCACTTTGAGTAATGGCATTATTAGCATTTTAATTGGCATAAGATCAGTGCATATATCATGTAATTCAAAAATTTATTTCTAAAAATTTGTTGTACATTTTGAGACTAATTTAAATCATATCTAATGTCCCCTCAAATCTAACTTTTCCGTTTGGGTTCGGATCAGCAGCAATTCGTTTATTTAGTTTTTGGGTTACTACTGTTGAAAATGTGTTTTAGACTTGAATAATTTCGTCTAAGACTTTTTAAAGCGGAAATTTACAACGGCGAGGCGGCGGAAGTTATTCTGTTACAAGGTTACAATTAAGTAAATATATTTTTCTACACGTTAATCATAAGTTAACAANTTGTTTATTTAGTTTTTGGGTTACTACTGTTGAAAATGTGTTTTAGACTTGAATAATTTCGTCTAAGACTTTTTAAAGCGCAAATTTACAACGGCGAGACGGCGGAAGTTATTCTGTTACAAGGTTACAATTAAGTAAATATATTTTTCTACACGTTAATCATAAGTTAACAATGGAAAATTTTCAAAATTATGTCAATACATTCTCTTTTTACCAAGATTCTTCGAGCCTTTCTTCGGAAAAAACATAGCACCATTAGGGATGTACCACTAAAATGTGTTTTTGTAATAGGCTAATGAAATACAAAAATTTAGGAAATAGGATGAATTGAAGGTAGGGCAATAGATTAAATTAAATTGTTCGAAATATGAAGTAAGCATATACCAGTAACATGCAGTAAATGTTAAATTACGTTACTGAAACCCTTTTTTAAATTATGACGAGTTAACATGAGCCGTTTTTCAACGTGGTTTTGCTATACGGGATGTAACACTTAAATTTTTAAACTAAACGCTGCAAGTTGTACTTTCCGTACTTCTTGATGTGCAAACATATGAAATAAAAACCTCTGGTTTAATTCTGATGCATCGGGCAAACTGAGAAAATTATTATTTTTTTGTTTATGAAACATTAAGATGCATATTGTTACAGTTCTAGTGTATTTTAGTTAAAAGTGAACTGTATGATTATTATTTTTATAAATTATTATTAGATAATTTATGTAAATGTTGATTTCCTTTGTGTTTATTTTATNAAATTTTCCAAATTTCCAACACTGCACTGTAGAGGTTTTGAGATTGAAAAATAACTCTAAAAACAATCGTACTCTATTGTACTCTGTCATCTGACTATCATTATTGCATGTCTTCAGAAGATCTGCAATTGTCTTGGTTGTTGAATTTAGTAATTCATAAACATTAAGAGTGAAGTCACTAAATTAATGTTGATTAGGGAAGATTTAATTAGGTTATTTAGTAAATAAATTACTTCAGTTGCCTTTATTCTTTAACGTCCTACACGAAATTGTTCAAGTCCAAAATAGACATTTTGTCAACAGCAATAGACCAAAAAGCAATTTAACAAACTGCCGCTGGCCAGAGTGAAAATGAATGGAATAGAATGGATGTAGATGTTTGCGCGACTGCAATATATAATGTTTCTATAGTGAACGTCTAATTTTGAATGTAAGTTTGGGGATAAATCTTAATACGTACCCCCGACTTTTGAAAAATTTCAACTCAAATCCAAAATTTTTAAGCAATCGAAATATGTTTCCAATCAAATTTTTAATTTTCAGATTAACTAGCAAGCGAGTTATAGGGAAAAAAAGATCAACTCTCAGGAGAAAGTTGGTGATAATCTTNACTCAAATATGTTTCCAATCAAATTTTTAATTTTCAGATTAACTAGCAAGCGAGTTATAGGGAAAAAAAGATCAACTCTCAGGAGAAAGTTGGTGATAATCTTTATAATGTACTTTCACATTTTTAATTCTAAATCATTTATTTCCACTAAATATTATCAACACTTACTTAGATACGTTAGCCAATCCTATTGGCTAGCTACATTAAAATATATGGAGTGATAATTAGGTTAATCTCCAAACTTGCGAATTTTATTGTGAATTTGAACGGNAAATCTTACTTAGCCAATCCTATTGGCTAGCTACATTAAAATATATGGAGTGATAATTAGGTTAATCTCCAAACTTGCGAATTTTATTGTGAATTTGAACGGTTTACATGCCTTTGCATGGAGAAAGTGCGAAAATTTTTTAATTAATTAATTACAAACAATTGAATTGATATCAGAAAGTTCTGATGTCAGGCTTCTCTTTTTCCCTTCTAGTATGTTTACTGCATATGCTCTGTAAGCTTTAGGTTTCCAGAGTTCTTGAATACCCGCAGCCGCATTTCACCTATCTCTTTTGTGCAAAATTGTAACATGAATCCGGTCCGGATGCTTCAATTTTCTTAAAATTTGAGAACTTTGTCAACCAAAAGTTACAGAGCAATAGTTAGTATACATAATGAAAGTGAAAAAAGACTGTCTGATATCAGAATATTTAGCTATCAATTGTCAGTAATGGATTAATTCAAAAATGTCCCACTTTCCCCATGAAAAAAGCACATAAACCGTTCAAATTAAAACAACATGTTCACAAGTTTAGAAATTAACCTAATTCTCACTCCAGATACTTTTATATAGCAAGCCTGGCTAACGTGTCCAATTANCACAAGTTTAGAAATTAACCTAATTCTCACTCCAGATACTTTTATATAGCAAGCCTGGCTAACGTGTCCAATTACGTACTGGTAATAATTTACTGTAAATAAATTATTTAGAATTAAAAATGTGAAAGTGCGTACAGTTCGACCATAATAAAAGTTTCCAATACCTATTTTTGAATTATTTCCGTTTAGCTAATGAATCAAAATTTAACTGAAACAGAAATAGAGGAGTTATTAAAAGATAAACTAGAAATGCAAAATTCCGCATTANCACAAGTTTAGAAATTAACCTAATTCTCACTCCAGATACTTTTATATAGCAAGCCTGGCTAACGTGTCCAATTATGTACTGGTAATAATTTACTGTAAATAAATTATTTAGAATTAAAAATGTGAAAGTGCATACAGTTCGACCATAATAAAAGTTTCCACTACCTATTTTTGAATTATTTCCATTTAGCTAACGAATCAAAATTTAACTGAAACAGAAATAGAGGAGTTATTAAAAGATAAACTAGAAATGCAAAATTCCGCATTAAAAAAGTAAAGGTTACATTAAATACAGCCAAAAAACTAAAGTAAAAGCAAAGAAAGTGGCCATAATTAAAGTTTCCAGTGAATGTTTTTTAGGTATACATTCTATTTCAGTGGAAAATTTTGACAAAATTAAATGTATTAATATTTAGTTGATCCACCGTTTGCACGAATAACTTCATAAACACGCTTTGGCATTGATTCCACCAAGTTTCTGACTCTTGTATTGGAGATCTCGATCCAAGCAGTTTCAATCGCCATTTTTAATTTTCCTACCGAACTAAACTGTCTTCCTCCTTCATAAACCGCCTTCACGAGATTGCCCCATAGGTTCTCGATCGGATTTAAATCTGGAGAAAGTGCAGGGTGAGTAGTCAATGGAATTCCATTCGCTTAGAGAAAGTCCTTTGTGGAATTTGCCGTGTGACAACTGGCATTGTCTTGCATAAAGACGCAGGCGTCCAAAATGAGGGATAAGCTTTTCCAATAGATGGTTTTGGTACTCGATAGCATTTTGCCGGCGAGTACAAAAAGCCAGAGGTGATTTTCCATGGAAACTGAACGCACCTCAAATCATCACTGAACCCCTTCCTGTGTGTCGTTTGGAAAATCGGAGTTTTTCCTTGCGCAAGTCATGCCAATAATAAGCAAACCCGTCAGGACCGTCAAGGTTGAATTTCTTTTCGTCGCTCCAGATGATAGAGCGCCAATCATAGTTCCAAGAAATTTTTTCCGCAGCCCAAGCTAATCGATGTTCCTTGTGAGCCGGAGAAAGTGGCGGTTTCCTGAGTTTTTTCTCAAATTTTATGAATTCAGATGTTACCAGTACCTTTCGGACGGTTTCCTTACATACAGGGAGGTTTAAAGTTGACTTTATCTTCTTTAAAGAAGTCACCTTGTTGCTACCATGGACAATTATCCGCCGCTTGTCGCGTGGTGAAACCTTTCCTTTAGGCCCTGGTTTCAATTTTTGTCTGGGATTTTCTCTTTTCTTTAAAAATTTATTGATGCAGGTGCGTTATCTTCCTAGTAATCTACCAATTTGTCGATTGGAGTGACCAGATTCATGAAGAACCACAATTTTTCCCTTATCGAAATCGCTCAATTGATTTGTGACTGCCATTGTCGCTACAGACAAAATTGGCATTACTTATAATTCAGATAATATCGATTTCCCATTAGTTAATTATAATGTATTGAAAAAACTTACCGATTCTTCATAACAAACTAGAAAGCTTTGGATTATAACCACTGGAAACTTTAATTATGGTCACTTTCCCAACTCCTAATTCTTTATTCTCGTCACTACCTTCCTGCCTAATTGCATTCCCTCCCAAAAACATGAATTCCTTACCTGAATNCAATTCTTTATTCTCGTCACTACCTTCCTGCCTAATTGCATTCCCTCCCAAAAACATGAATTCCTTACCTGAATATGTTTCATCTTTTTGATTTTATTTAATTAGTAAAGCAAATCTTAAAACAGTAAGAGAATTTCTTAAATTATGAAGTGGAAACTTTTATTATGGTCAAACTGTATAAAAATTATCACCAACTTTCTCTTGAGTGCTGGTTTAGTTTTCCCTATAACTCGCTTGCTAGTTAGTCTAAAAATCTCAAATTTCGCTTAGTATGTTTAAATTAGGTTGGGAACTTATTTTAATTTCCATTGCTTGAAAATTTTTACCCTAATTTGAATTTTTTCAAAAGTCGGTAGTGCATATTATTATTATCACCAAACAGTATTTAGTTTAGAATGGAAATAAAAATAAACTGTGATTGGTTCAAGAATTGAATGGTTAGATTTTGTAATTTTTAGCCGGCATCAATCACACGACATACAGATAAAATATTTAGAACGAGCACAATCAAAAATTTCCATAATGAAAGTTTGTTTTACAAAATTTATTTGATCAACAATATTTATGATGAGATTATGGCAAAAATTTCAACTATGAAAAGCAGTTAAATAATTTTTCAATAAAACCTACAAAATTTCCTCAAATATATAGTCATTAGAAGCCATTTTTAATGAAAATTTATTTCATAGCATAGGAATTTTCAAATTGGATCACTGTATAGAAATTACAGTTTGGAGTTGAAACTATATTTTACTTTAATTCCAGAGGAAAGGATAATCAAACTGCATTGGACTGCGTTTACAAAAACGTCCCTCAAGTCGTTGTGACGGACTGTGATGCATGTGTGAATTATAGCCAAGATGGTGAAGGAAGTTGTGAAGAACTAGTTACGCTCGACTTCAAGTAAGTTANTGCATGTGTGAATTATAGCCAAGATGGTGAAGGAAGTTGTGAAGAACTAGTTACGCTCGACTTCAAGTAAGTTATTAAAAATCAAACTTGTGACAGCTTAATTATACAGTGAATCTATTTCAAACCTCCGTAGTCAACTCAGTTAGTATTTAGATAACTCGTAACTTTTTGGACTTCATCTTAATNTGCATGTGTGAATTATAGCCAAGATGGTGAAGGAAGTTGTGAAGAACTAGTTACGCTCGACTTCAAGTAAGTTACTAAAAATCAAACTTGTGACAGCTTAGTTATACAGTGGATCTATTTCAAACCTCCGTAGTCAACTCAGTTAGTATTTAGATAACTCGTAACTTTTTGGACTTCATCTTAATTTTTGGATGAATTTGATTTTCTCTTAGATTTTTGGCTTTATTAAAAATTGTACAATTCACCTCACTTTTTGAATTGAAAATAGCTCCAGATATACTTAAAATAAATTTTATAAAAAAGTAATGGAAATCCAATCATAATGTTGCTTATTTTGATTGCTTTTCTAAAAATTAATTATTCAGCTTGGGAAGTTTCAAACAGGCTCACTGTATAATAATATTTGGCTTTGACATATCTCTNAATGGAAATCCAATCATAATGTTGCTTATTTTGATTGCTTTTCTAAAAATTAATTATTCAGCTTGGGAAGTTTCAAACAGGCTACTGTATAATAATATTTGGCTTTGACATATCTCTAGATAATGTGGTCATTTAGCTTGACATATAAGTACTGAATGCATTTTCAAAAGTGTTAACTAACAAAGCTTGTTGCATAATGGTGATTAAACGTATTGTTATTAAACGCAGCTTATATACCATTCATAATAAATAGCGCAGCAATAACAGTTTAGACGTTTTGCATGCACTATTTTGGCATTAGACTAATTTTCCTACAGCCAAATGAAAGTTTTTTTCCATTCGTATTACCGAAGATCATATTTTCAACAAACATTGGTAATACACAGTAAACTTTGGGTTAGCCGTACTGCGAGGGAATAGAATGCTAGGTTTGTAAGCCGAATCTCAGCTTAAACCTAAGTGAAATAATGAACATGTAGAATAATTTATGCATCTTAGCTGAGGTGTAGAATAATTCATAGTGGTAAACTGATAGGGAGTCAAATATATAACTAGAAATATATTTTTGCCTCATTCGTTGACACATTTCAACAATTGAAAAGAAATTCGATAAAAATTTTTATTATTAAACTTTGTGTTAAAGAAGTTGAAGTTAACTTTGAGAAGTTACTCTCAAAGATCAGAAATTTTCCTTGTTAGTGTTAACCGAGGCAAAAAGCATCTTAATTATGTACCAAAACCGGAACACTTATACACAGTTTGCAAGACAAAAGACTTTGTTTCTTGGCAAGCTAGGGTTCGCGATAATGGAAGTAGGCTACAGATAATGCGAGGCTNCAAATATATAACTAGAAATATATTTTTGCCTCATTCGTTGACACATTTCAACAATTGAAAAGAAATTCGATAAAAATTTTTATTATTAAACTTTGTGATAAAGAAGTTGAAGTTAACTTTGAGAAGTTACTCTCAAAGTTCAGAAATTTTCCTTGTTAGTGTTAACCGAGGCAAAAAGCATCTTAATTATGTACCAAAACCGGAACACTTATACACAATTTGCAAGACAGAAGACTTTGTTTCTTGGCAAGCTAGAGTTCGCGATAATGGAAGTAGGTTACAGATAATGCGAGGCCTACTTTAGTCTATTCTTTTAACAAAATACTCAATTTAAAAAAATATATTTATATATTATAATAGTTATATATTTTATAGCCCATATGGCGTATTTTCGTATTCCCAAGGTTGTGAATTCTTAGGCTCATTTTGCGTTATGGAAAATAAAATTTGCACAAATTCAAGTCAAACGTTCATGATTTTGTAAACCTTAGGCATTTAAATTTTTTATGCACCCCTAATAACATACATGTGACTAGATCATGCAACTCTCATACACTGTTGCCATTGAAGATTTAAATTTGACTAAAGGCTGATGACTCAGCGGATTCGATTCTTATTATTGTTTAGAAACAAATACCATTTTGCCTTATTCATTCATTTATTTAAATTTCAGATCGTTTTGAACTAGACTTTGCTGAATTGAATACCTTAGTTTAATACAACATTTTATTTTACAAAGATTCGGTTTTTGGTACAAAGTTTGCATAGTTGTAATTTTACGACCATTTCATATTCATTATATTACCAGGTTCAGAGCACAAATTCGGTATAAGTATGATTTTATAGCCTACATATCACAAAGAGAAGGGNTTTTGAACTAGACTTTGCTGAATTGAATACCTTAGTTTAATACAACATTTTATTTTACAAAGATTCGGTTTTTGGAACAAAGTTTGCATAGTTGTAATTTTACGACCATTTCATATTCATTATATTACCAGGTTCAGAGCACAAATTCGGTATAAATATGATTTTATAGCCTACATATCACAAAGAGAAGGGTATTTTGGGAATGTAAATGGAGATCCTCGTAAGTTGGGAACTTTAGTATTAATGCTACAGAAACATGCTGCACGTGCTAGCAAAGTGGTCGCAAACTTCTGCATTTTGGAACCAAGAGTGGTCAACTTATATAATTTAAAATTGTTTTCAATAGGACTTAAGTCGCATCGCCCCAACCGTTGCAATTAAAAGTTATTCAGCTATGAAACTCCGGTGCTTACTGAATAACAACGTGCTAGCATGTTTCTTCGTTTTGTTCCCTTAGTCAGGAAAATTTCAATGCGCCTAGTTTGAAATTTGCACAAATCTGTGGTTTTTGATTCAATTTTTGAGAAGTTTAGTTTGTTGGTAAATATTAGCCAGTAATGTCCTTTCAGGGACGCCAAAACGCATAAAACATCAAAGAGAATCCAGGCCATCACCTTGCAATGTCCAGGTCTCATTTCAAATTTTTACAGACCATGCAATATTACGGCGATTAATACAATATTGTATAGCTCAAATAGCATCAAACATAAATATGACGCCGTAAAGCATCATAAAGCACTTTTTAGAGCTCCATACTATTTGAAAGTACTTTTCAGCAAACAATATTCATTCCAATGACCGCACTTCTATTCAAGCTAACAGGTAGATGATAAAAAATTTAAGAGACATCAATCCTGTTTTATCTCAAACAACAGTAATGTCATGATGTAGTTTAACATCTGATAAAAATTTTACTCTTAAACAATGTTTGAGGTTCACACAAATAGCAATCATAGACATTAACTGTATTTCCTGGTATTAGAAAGCTATTTTGTACATGAAAAGTGCAGTTCTAATACAAGTGATGTAATAAAAGCTATAATAATTTAAAAAAAATCGCATAGGTAAAGGAGTACAATACAAAAGTTTTAAATAATTTCTGAGACTACTATGGCAAGACTGAAAGAGAAGTTTAACCCATGTAATACTCATTGAATTCGTTTTAAATTATTTCCAGACGTCTCATACGTCATCCTGAAAATGAAGAAGAAGTAGACAGGCTGAAGGAGGTGTCTATGTTGGGTGGCCTAATTACGGATGATGCGGACAGATTTCGTCTTATACTCGAACACCCAGTTGTCCAAGTTTTCCTGCACTTAAAATATGGGAAGTGCTATTCTGTAATTGTTGCATCAATTGTGATTCAGGTGATATATACTTCTAATTATTCAACATTTTCGCAATATCGCATTTTCGTAACAAATGTTAAAAAATATTTACCACAGAGTTTTAATAAACTGAAAGCATAATTCATCGAAATTCTTGAAAAAAAAATTTTTTTTTGAACTCAAACGAAGAGTTCAACTAAATCAAAGTTTTTAGCCAACAACAAGCTGATTCCTTCCATTCAAAGTGTGTAAAGAGAGTCTGTTGTCTCGAACTTGTCAATACTCTCGAACCAAATAGCATTGAGCCCTCGGCGGGATTCACATATTACAGTTTTCCAAACAAACATCTGAAAATTGGAGTTGTGTGCGGTAGTCATTAAATTGTATTATGATTTAGTCAGCGAACGACGTCGTCATCAGAAATTTTGAAAATTTTTACACAGATACTGCTATCAATAGAATTTTTTAATCCTAGATCAGGATTTTGGATAGATTTGATTAATTCCATGTTTCTTTCAATTAGTCTATCGCAAATTCAATATGTTTCTTCATATTTCTGAGTTTTTAACTTCTGTATCATTTAAACGAATTTGCCTGCATCCTATTTCGACTTTGATTTGGAAAGACCTAGGTTTCATTACAGTGAAAATTTTGTACCCTGTGTATCTTTGTACTCTGTGTCCTAAGTGTTTAATGCGGCGCAAATAGTACCAGTTGATACGTTAACACCACATGCTATAGCATTTATCCCAATCGCATTTCTAATTCCAATTTTTTCTAAAAAATATCTTCTGCCCAACTCCTTGTATACATTCTCCTTCAACTTAATTAGAAAGAAGTTTTTTCTTTAACACTGTTTTTTGAATTTTTGATGATAATGTAAATGTAAATGTAAATAAAAATTTGACTTATCTGAATTGCGAATTGNTAGTACCAGTTGATACGTTAACACCACATGCTATAGCATTTGCCCCAATCGCATTTCTAATTCCAATTTTTTCTAAAAAATATCTCCTGCCCAACTCCTTGTATACATTCTCCTTCAACTTAATTAGAAAGAAGTTTTTTCTTTAACACTATGTTTTTTGAATTTTTGATGGTAATGTAAATGTAAATGTAAATAAAAATTTGACTTATCTGAATTGCGAATTGAACTTCAACTTCACCGCCAAANGTAAATGTAAATAAAAATTTGACTTATCTGAATTGCGAATTGAACTTCAACTTCACCGCCAAAAAGTTTTAATCCGAAGACGCGCACATCTCGAAACAAAAAACAAAAAATCTCACGGCGAGAACTTCGTGGGCTCAATGGTATTTGGTTCGAGAGTATGTATGTGTTTCTCGATAACTCTGAGTGTGGCAATACAGATACACATTCTTTACATGTCTCTTTGGGCCTACACCAATTTCAACATGTTTCTAAGTAGTAAAAGAGGCAGATTGGAAGACAAAAAAAAATAAAAATATGTTGCAGAGAAAAATACTCGGATAAAGTCTTAAAAATTATGGAGGTTGGTAACGATATTAGTGACGTCAAATATATTTTAAATACAAGGTCGATTTTACAAGGTTTTTCACAGCGTTATTTTGGGAATGGTAATCGAGATCCTCATATCGAGTGTGAGGCTAAGATTGTTAATGCTGAGCAGAGGAGAATACAGGGCGTCACTCTTAATGAAGATCTCGATTACCAATTTCCAAATAACGCTCTGTATAACTTGTATGGTATGTCTAAGAAATATTATATAATTATGGAACTACTATGAGGTAATTTACCGTCAAATATTGAATTAAGCAATCAAGCTTCACTTTTTTCAGTTACTGGTTATTATTAATAACGATTTATGAAAACCAGTTTTAGTTGGGAGTTGTTCACTTTTTTAGACTCTCGACTTATCTTCTTTTGTATAAGTACAAGTTAATTTTTTCTTTCACTAGCAAAAACGACCTTTGTCTTACTGGTACTATTCCGACGTGCTACTTACACTTTGACATAATTAAATTTCTTACACAGTGGAACACGCTTATAAGACCATCCGATATAAGACCAATTTGGTTATAGACCACTTTTTTGGGGATTTGGTTTGGAACAATGTATTTGGCATGGAGAAATATTGCGCTATAAGACCATCAGTTATAAGACCAAAATGGATATAAGACACGAATTCTAAGCCCGAGTTTGCGGTAGGTGGATCTTATATAAGACCGAAACATGCGCACTCTCGACATTTTTCTTTTCTCTTCTTATTTTTAGAAGTTAAACACGTGCTTGGGGCATAATAATTCCTTTCTACAAACTTATTTTACTACCTTTCAAACTTAAGTTCATAAATGCATAAAGTGATTGATTTTTTAATTGGATAAAGTCAAGAAATTAAATTTTTATTCGTTATCCTACCAAATTAAAATATGTGACATGAAATCTGAAAAAACACAAATATGTGTCAATCTGATACTAGTACTCATCCGCCTCTTAAACTCTCTTCCAAATTTGTTTCCTAATTCCTGAACTTAAGTTTTAAGGTTCCCTCAAATGTTCCCAAAGAGAGAACTAGGGAAAGCTTAGTTTAAGAAGTTCGAATCACTCCAGCATTAAAGTTATTGTTGTATAATTCGGTTAACAATTACTATAATGCCACCTGAACTTCACTTTCATGTTTCCGCCAAAGGCGATTTTGGATAAAAAAAAAATTTCATTAGAGTTATAGATATAAGAAATAGTTATAGATTAGTTGAAATGGTATGCCGCAAACTTACCCCAGCATTGCTTATTCATTTAATTACTTCAGTTCCCGTCGAATAATTAAATATATACGCTTATTCCATTCAAAAACATCATAGCTTTTATATAAGACCAAATTGCTCTAATATCCGTTATAAGACCATGACGGCTATAAGACCAGAATTCTCTGTGCAAAATCGATGGTCTTATAAGCTTGTCCCACTGTACTTTCATTGTCCATCTAAATTTCTAAACTTCACTAAATTTTCAGTGTCATGACAATATGCATTATCTTAAAAAAAAATTGCATGAACTAGGTTCTATCCCTAGTGCACATTTACCGAGCTTGACAACTGATCAATACGAAATACATCTATCTGAACAAAAAACTCAGGCACACGATTGTACAAAATTAGCAACGTACAATATACAAGATTTGGATATTGAACTGTTTAAAGGTCCAAATGGGGATAAGATAGGAAATTTTGAAGCATTTATTATAACTGCCGTCGCCATCGTACTTAATCGTTACTCCGGACAAGAAAATATAGTGATCACCAACCTCGGGAACTCAACGTATCAAGTTCTGATCCTAAATTTTTCAGATCAAATATCGTTTCAAGACTTATTTACTAACGTGGAAGCACAAATCGCTCAAAATACAACCCCATTTGAAGAACTGCAGTTGCAAATTTTACTGGAGCAAAATGCTACTTTACATGCAGAAATAAGAAACTTGTTTAGTTTTGGGATTGGCGCAAAGTTATTAAAGTCGTCAAATTCCAACCGATTTAATCTGTTTTTTGAATTAGGACATTGCGAAACAAATGAGTCTGAACGATATACTATTATCCATTTCGATCCAAATTTGTACCACATTGACCAGATTAAACAACTTGTGACTCACGTTTCATCCACACTACGAAACGGATTTTTTGAACCACACAAATTGGTTCAAGAACTGCAAATACTTTCCGGACCAGAAAGGCATAAAATTTTGTTTGAATTCAACAATATCCAAGAAAACCATGTGGAAGATACAAATAGTGGTGTCAGTTTCATGGGTATATTCTTTCAAAGTGTTTCCAAATGGCCTAATTCTATTTCTATTGTCCAGGATTATGGTACACATAGAGTAGATCGGACATACACTGAACTTCACCAACAAGCAATAATAATGGCGAAATTAATATTGACAAAAATTGAAATTGCGGCTACTGAACATGATCATGTGGCCGTAATGTTACTACAAGGAATAGATAATGTTGCAATAAATCTCGGCATTCTGATGCTAGGAAAAACTATAGCAATGATACATTATGAAAACACGGTAAAACAGGTTGAAGCGTGTTTGGAAACACTTGGTCATCCCATACTGATCACGACAAGAGAGAAATTTATCAGCATAAATATTCAATACGACAAAGTCATATTTATTGACGATTGTTCTAGGGAAATTCAAGAGGTACAATTTGCCAACAGAAATTTGGATGATACAAACAACTTTCAATTTATAGATAACGGAAATGAATGTCCTTACATATTCTTCACTTCAGGGTCCACAGGTACAGCGAAAGCCATCAGAATTACAAATAAGTGCCTCCCGTGTACCGCATTCTTGGCGTCAAGCAAATATGACATAAGTGAACACCTTCGGTCAATGTTAGCCGTTCCAACAGGGTTTGGTGTATTTATATTTGATGTCTGGGCAACAATTAGCGTTGGAGGTACCATGTATATACCGCCAGAGAAAGTACGTCTCAATTTAGTAGAATTACTGCCATGGATATATGAAAATGATATCAACAATTTCACAGTATCTACAGGAGTCGCTGAGGCAATTGTTTCTATGCCGCCGAGCCTGCACGTGTACTTGTCCAAAGTAAAGTGGATAGTGTTTACGGGTGAAAAATGCCGACAAATGACACTGAAAAGTGAGCATTGGAAATTTAACTGCAGTTTCATATACGGTGCATCAGAAACATGTGGTGCAACTGCATTTGACATGTACTGTGGGAATCACTACACGAGTCCACCTGTTGGGAAGCCAATCAAAGGTGCACAAGTTTTCGTCTTGGATGAATTTTTGCATTCTCTTCCGATTGGTGTGAGAGGGGAGATTTACATTGGCGGAGTCGGGTTGATGGGAGGTTATTTGAATGACGTAGAACAAACAGCAGCAGCATTAATACCAAATCCATTTGGTACGACTACTTCAATATATAAGGTATTAAAATAATAATCCTGCTATATAGCTTGAGTTATGGAAAACAAACCAAAGACGGTGTGGGTGTTCTGAGTCGTCAATTTATGTAGACGTGAGGAAACTCAACAATCTCACAGTAACCTAGCGAAGCTCTAATTTCCAATGTCAATATGTATGAGTTAAAATATCTCCTGTATGATAATGAGGCCTATGGTCGAGTGTAGAAATACTCCGTGTCTCACAAATATTTGAGGCGTAGAACTGTAAATGGCATGTTTATTAGTAAACTACCGCTACCTAAATGCCCAATTATCGGAAATATAAAATTCACTGCCAGGATATATAAATTTAATGTCGTTGATTTAGTGGTCAAAAAGGTAATAAATTATAAACCAATTCTTTGATATTTTCCAGAATTACTACCGCTGCACCGACATCGAGTTGCTTGGAATCGAAACTCAAAATTTTTTAATTCACAAATTTTATGTCGGTGGGTAAAAGTCGAACTCATTAATCAATAAATTTGTAGCATATTTCCCTAAAATTGCTACCGCAATATGAATATCGAATCATCGGGAACAGAAATACAAAATACCATAATTGAATCACTGAGCTGTAATACACTACAATTTATTGTTAGTAATCCATTTGAGGTTTACTTGAAATAATTTGGATAAGTGAGAATACAAAACTGTCGCTATTACCATCATTTATTTCTGGTAGCTCGATGTTGATGTAACGGTTTTGAATTCAAAAAAATCTTTCGTATTTGTTCTACTTAAGGGCAGATGCATCATCAAAATTATAAAAATTTAAATCTTGAATTTTTGTTTTGCAGCTCTCCGTAACACAATATTGATGTAACGGTATTTTAAACATCAATGTTCAATTGTAGCAATTAGTTCTAATTTTACTATTTGATGATTTAGAAAAAAATAATACAGAAAACAGAAATTCGCTTTATATAGAATTGGGAACGTGGTTCTGATTTTCTTACTATTCATAACTTTTACACTTACGTTTTTCTATATGGTGTCGTAGAATACGAATCTCGCTCTTGCTTTTATCCTTTATACCAAGTCAAACGTGAGGCCGCGTTTGTGTGTTTTCTTATTTTTCCGGCTACACCTCCAAAAAGGTAGACTACATTACATTGGGTTTTCGAATTGTGTTTTATAAGTAGATGGTTTGATTACTCTTTTGCTATATTTCATACCATATTACTGAATTTCCTTAATTAATCTCAATTTTCATTATAGACAGGTGATATTGGCTATTGGTCAGCTGATGGAAATTTGACTGTGGTTGGAAGAAAAGACGCTCAAGTGAAAATACACGGGGTGAGATTGGAACTGGGCGAAATTGAAACTACACTTCAGAATTTTCCATTAATCAAACAAGCAGTTGTAGTCGTACGTGAAGTAGAGACAACAAAGCATATAGTCGGATTTTGTACACTTAAATCGAAAGAAATGGAAGCATCGAAGCAAGAAATTTTTGAATATCTACAATATAGGCTTCAGCGACATGCAATTCCGCTTCGAATTGAATTCCTGGATGAATTTCCGAAGAATCCCTCAGGAAAAATCGACAGACTCTTCCTTAAATCACTCATCGCAGAAAAGTATAATGTCAAGGAAAACTTTGAAACGACATTCAAATTTGAAACCATTCGAAAAGTTTGGGCAACTGTAATTGGAATACCTGATTTCCACATAGTTCAAGAATCCAACTTTTTTTCACTTGGTGGGAACTCAATGACTGCATTCAAACTAATCGCATCCCTCGTTCCCAGGTTCCCCAACGCACGAGTCCATGACATATTCCAATTTCCTCAGTTTTCGGATTTTATCGAACGTATTTATCATAACGATGAACATACGGACAAACCCGAATCTATTGATTTCGAAGCTGAATGCTTACTAACTGTGGAATTTACAAAATTAAGAGATCCTGAGCAATTCAAACCAAATTTTGACAACGCTTTTAGAAAAACTGTTTTACTGACCGCAGCTACAGGATTCATGGGCCCAGCGTTTCTCATAGAAATCTTGCGTCTAACTCAGTTCAACGTTGTTTGTATTGTGCGCTCCAAAAATGATGTAGATGCACAAAATCGGATGAAAACTATCCTCACAAGTAATCATCTGTCGGACATTTATGAAAGGATGGCAGCAGAGCGTGTGACCGTTCTAGCTGGAGATGTCAGCAAGAATTTGTTTGGTTTAAATTCTGCGCAATACCAAATGCTGCTTACCACTGTTGACATCATCTACCATGGAGCTGCTGAAGTAAACTTTATTAAAAGTTTTGCACAAATGCGCAGTACTACTGTTGCCATGACTCGAAATGTTATTCAATTTGCAACGCATGGAAAACTTAAATGGATTCATCACATGTCATCTATTGCTGTCTTTGATGGTTATGAGGTTCCAGATGGAGCCAAATGTTTCTTTGCACCGGAGGAACGTTTGGCACCAAATTTTCTTAAAGTGGAACAAATGACCAATGGTTACTGCCAAAGCAAATGGGTTACAGAAGAATTGATTTGGCGTGCTATCGACGCAGGTGTGCCAGCTGCCATCTATCGAATTGGGGAAGTTGGTAGCCACAGGACACTTTCAATTTTGAACAGAGAAGATGCATTGGCCGGATTTTTGATTTCATGCAAAAAAATTCTGAAGTATCCTGACATTAAAAACACCATACCTTTTGTGTCCCTAGATGGTGCGCTAAGGTCAATCCTGAGTATATCGCAGAATTTGATGGAAAATAATGACCAGACCCAAAAAGTGTTTCATATCGTTGAGAAAAATGTCAAAATACAAGAAATTTTAATACATGACATAAATAGAAAATATGAACCTGTGACACTCTCAGAATGGGAAATAGGCTTCAAATCTGTAGCTGAATTCAAAACGGGAGAGGATGTCAGTGCATGGATTTACCTCAATCTTTTCAAAAGAGACCAGAATGAAAGAAATACAGTACTGGGATCTCGATGTTGCATAGAAATAAAGGAAACTGATGAATTTCTTAAGAAAATTTCGCAGAGTCGAGAGGAGTTAATCGGAGATAGCTGCAAGGATTATGTTAATCTGCTTCTCACTTGAAGAGGTAGTGCTTCTATCATAAAATCTGTTGGTTGAATTTCACAACTTGTCTAGTTGCAGTGATTCAGATATGTATGACCTTTCTATTTCATATGATTACATAGTTAACTATTTAACAATTAACTCTAGCGTGCCTACTAAAAAAACGTCAGATAATTTTATTCCACAAACGCATTTAACAAATTTTTTTCAAAATTATAGTAATGTCCATATTTTATTTTTAAATGTGAAAAGTGTATCTGAAGTGAATTTTTTTTCTAAAAAATATTAAACGTCTTCATTTTTTGTCTGGAAAAAACATTTTAGAATAGTGTTCTAATTACTCAAATACCTAAAGTTGGAAAGCACGAGTGGAAAATACAGTTTTTAGGATCCGAGGGAAACGATTTGGGAAATCAGAGTAATGAAAAAATTCTGAGAAGCAAAACTTGGTAAAGAGGGACTCTTTTTTCTTAGACGCTCTATTAATTGTCTGGAGAATGATATCACTCTAAAAGTCTGCCAGAGAACAATAAATTTATAACGTTTCAATGTTCTCAGATGGCAATGTAAATCCCCTCAATTTCTTTTCAGATTCAAGAGTTGCACCTTGTATGATGACTAATCACGTCCATGACTTGTTCACACAAAAAAATAAGAATCTAACTTCACTATAATGACGATTCACAACCACCCATTGAATTTGTTTAAGCTACCATGTATACCATCATGTAAACCTATCATTGCAGCTATCGGGACACCCATTTAAGTATTGGTCAGGTTAACATATTATTTATTTCGGTATCAATTTTTGGACGATTGGGACAGGTTTGTATACTCATAATATTAATAGCTCTGATAATCTTTGAAGGTCAACGATTTATTCCTGGACTGGCAATCCCCAATTATACATAGTTGGTTCACGTATAATTAGCTTTATATTAGGTTTATACAAATTAGCTATTTATTATTTAGCTTTATACGAAATTGAGACGATTTGGACAGATTTGTTTCTTTCGTGTGATGTTAACTTTTGTAGCATGTAGCTGTCAGAAGTCAAGTTTGGAAGGAGTACCTGTGCCAATATTTACTACCTAGGGAGATTTTGTAATCTAAGTTGTCCGATATTATTTTCTAGCTTTTTTACATAAAATTCTAGAACTGATTATTCTATGCTCTATGCGGGACATGAATCACACAAGAATACTTTTTTATTTAGGTCCAGAGGCATGGTTGCAGTGATTTACACTGCCTCACGTTTATATGGCTACAATTTTTCACGGAGAATTATGGTGTCATAATCGTCAAAGCCTTATAAAGTATAAAAGACCAATTTGGTCTTACATAAACGCTATCACATTTTTGAACAAAATATCTTATTACTCCCTACATCAAAATTAACTAATTGAAATGTTAAAGTGAATTTTCTGAACTTTGTTTCAAATCTTCAATTCTCTCTATTACTATATCGGAAATTAGTTTATGGAAATTATCTTAAATATATTTGGATTTAGCGAAGTTGTTACACTTGCGTTGCTGTTAATCGATGTACAGCGTTTCTCTAAATTTGTTGCGCTACTCTCATCTTCATTCGAAATTCTTTTTTCAAACTCTTAGTCAAGGAAAGCTTCCAATTTTTTTTGGCAATTTTTTTGGGGAATTTTGTAAGTTCAAATTATCTGGGAATAAATTTTGAACCACCTTAATAGTAGTACACTCTATTAGCATAATTACAAGTTGAACAAAATGTAAGACAAAATAATTTTTACTTTATGCCTAAGTATTTGAATCTGGGTGAATTAAATGAGGCGTGTATAGTGAGAAATCTTTCTGCAAGTAGTTAAGATTTAGTTGCGGATCGAATCCTGATGTTGCATATTTATTCTTTGAAGTTTGACATTGAGAATGTAGCGGAACTCAGTGAGTGGATGACAAAGAGTGATTATCTGTACTGCGTCGTGATCTGCTTATTAAAATTGAGAATTGAATCTGGAACATTTAAATTTAGTTTTGGAATTGAACAATAAAAATGATTGAAAGTATATCAGTGGATTCCAAAATAATGTTGCATAAACATTTTGCGAACACACTTTAAACATTTATAGTGTATTGCAAGTTCATTATTCAAACCAGATAATTATTTTTTGTTCATTTTCGGCTGATATATTAACTTAAACTGCAAAAATGTTGAAGGGATATGACTACCTCGCCAAGAGAGACATGCTAGAGAGAAGTAACGAAAGTAAAGTGATGAATGACATGGTGCAAGAATGTGGCACCAGGTACTGGTCTCGGCCATTTGTTCGACAGTATCTGTATTCGGTTAAAAAATAAGGCGCACTACACTTCAATAAGAAATACCATGTATGCCACAAAGAATTAGGTGCAAATTCAAGTTGGAATATTTTTACTGGATGTATAGAAATTTTCTATACAAAATAAACCTAATTGAATCAAATAGGTAAATATCAGATATCATAATATTCGTTCCAGAAAAATCAAGTTGATTTTTTGTATTTTGTCATTAACGATCGTGTCACATTCTATTACAATTCAATATTTCAAACAGATTTGCAATGCTGAATAAACTTTATGCTAATTAGTTTTTAAGCAATTTTCGTCAATTTTTGATTTAATCATACGTGGTAATCAGGAGTTTTTGCATAGTTGGCTATTTATTCATTGCTAATGAGAAATTAAATTAACGACTAAACACATCACAGGTCATTGAACCAATTTCACCTAATTAAGAGATTTAGTAATTATAATGTAATAGTGTTAGTTATGACTCCGACTCCGGAGTTGCAGTCGGAGTCGACTCTCGACTCCGACTCTGGAGTCGACTCTGGACTCCGACCCCGGAGTCGACTCTCGACTCCGACTCCGGAGTTGACTCCCTATTTTTTAGGAGTCGGAGTCGGCGACTCCAGAGTCATTCATGTTTATTTTGGAGTCGGAGTCGACTCTTCAGCGCCGCGGAGTCGACTTCTCGTCTGAAAAAAGGATGAGAAAAGTAATGGTTGAGATTGCGCAGAAAGACACTACTCACACTACTTCTGTCGGTTACGCAATCCTGTTTGTATTTCAGTTTCGACCAAACCTCTGCGTTTTGGTGTGGGCTCTCCTCGGGCTGTTTTAAACAGCTCCATTGGCTCTGATCGGGCTATTTTTGAAATCTCTGGTTGGGCTCTGCCTGAGCTCTTTAAAAAAATTCTTTGGGTTCTGGTGGGGCTCCGGTTCTTTTGAAAATTTTCCATGGGCTTTGCTCGCAGGCGCTTTTGAAATTATTTTTCGAGAACTGTTCAGGCTCTTTTGGAATATGTAAACGTATCTCGCGCATGTAGAATGCGCACTGCGCATATAAAATGCTCACTGCACAAATACAATGCGTACTGCCCATATACAATGCGAACAGCGCTTGTTTACTCATGAGTGTAATTCTTATACGAACTTCTACCCCTTATGTGTAATGCTTACTCGATATGTAAATATACACTGCATTTGAGTATTTTCCCAAGGTCGCTGCTTTTTTAAAAATTCTCGCTTGGGCTCTGCTCGGACTTCACTTAAATTTTGTCTTGGGCTCTGCTCGAGTTCTAATTATTTTCAAAAACTTTTCATTGGCTTTGCTTGGGCTAGGGCACTTTTCGAAAATCGTGCTTTCAGTCCAACGAAGGATTCTCCCACTACTCCTCATCGCTACATGCCAGTGGTGTTCTGTTATTCACAAAAGAGCCCGAGTGAGCAAGAACTGGAAGCCGAAACCGCCGCGCTTTGGTTTCAACTGGAGAAACATTTTGTGTAAAATCGAAATTAAAAGTAAACTACAACTCAAATTTTTTGACTCCGGAGTCGACTTTCGAAATTTTGGGAGTCGGAGTCAACGACTCCGGAGTCTACTTTCAAGATTTTTGGAGTCGGAGTCGCTGACTCCGACTCCGGGCCAAATGGGAGCCGGTTGGAAATTTTGTTTGATTATACCAGGACGTTCACTACAAGCTACTTCACTACATACGGACTCCACGTTAATGGGATAATGGTCATACTCGAAACGAATATGATGAAAAGAATATATAGGTACTTAAGTAAAACAATCGTTTGTCTGCAAATAAAATGCAAATTTTTTGAACATGAGACAACATGATTACCGCAAATTTCGTCGTCAAATAATTATTATAAACGTTTCTATATATCGTAAATATAATTCAGAGGTGCATTTGTGGTACAATGCACATTTATCTTTACAAAATTTAAGATTTTGTTGTGATTTTTAACCAAAACAAAATGTTTAACTCGTCAAATAAATCTACCACATGCAATATTTGTAATCGCGTAGCAATCTAAGTAGATAAATTAATTTTGGAATTTTACATTCTCCGGCTTATCTTTAAATTAACAATTCTGCCGTATCTCAGACCCTCTGCACGATATGATAGTTTAATTTTGCTTGTTTTTTGAGCTATCAGGAAGAGTAAATGTTGAGTGTCTGTTATTTCGTGGCCAGTTGGGCCAAAAGCAATGTCGTTGATTTAAGAAAAGGCACTTCCTAATCCAACCAAGTCATGGCTTTCGAAAAAGTGTAAATCCAAACTCATAAATATTATGTTAGATCGTCAGTTATAAAGCAGCCTTAATTATTTTTGTGAAAAACCTCTATTATATTTGAGATAAATTGTTCTACTATGTGGTTGAACCGATTGTAACTGACCTGTTCCATTCTTTGAGAAACACTTTTTTAAGCTACAAGTTGCTCAAAACGGGTTACCCAGAAATCCAAATCAATCTACATGGATAAAGGAATCCGACAAGAAAAAGTCACTCGTCAAATCATTCGAAACTTGCCGACATGCAAACTTCTAAGTGTTCTTTAATATTTACTAACTATAAAACGATGTTACTGGTTTTGCAGACGAAGTGACAAACTAATTGGAATACATTGGCATAAAATATGAGAGCCTAACTAACTGCACTGGAAAAAAGTTTCGTGACGAGTACGGAATTGCAAAAAAAAACAATTGAGTCAGTGGAGCATTCAATGTGATTGGCAGAACTGGAGAATCTAAAATGGTTTGTGTCTTGGGTTGAAAATGAGGTAAACCAAATTTTTGCAGTAAGTGTGCAATTATATTTAATCATTTCATTAACATCCAACTAAATGTTGTCTACTTTTGTGCGATTGGTGGAAAGAGTAACACCTAGACAGTGGACAGAATTTTGCTAAAAGACTACCAAAATTTGTAGCTATTGAGTCGAGTTTCAATAGCAAATTGTCAACAGGGTCTCCCGAGAAATAAACTCTCAGTCATTGTTATTACTTTCTATTGTAGCACGTAAATCAACTTTAACTTAATGTTGAATAGAATTTCATTTCGAACAATTGAAATTTCAAATTTAGATCTTGAGCTAGTTACTAGTTTTTACAAATTTAAACGAGTATACATTAGATGCAAAAAATTTGGAACAGGGTTTGGAAAACAAAATCCATAATCCATAGTGAAGAGAGGCGGAAATAGAAAGTATGCGAAAAACTTAAGTCAACTAACAATGAATGCTAATTCCACTGTACTGCAGAAGGAGTGATTAGTTAAAAGGGTCCACAAGAAAATATGTACGCCCACAACAGCCAATAAATTTGCAAGGAAAGACACCAATGCAAATAATGGGTTAGTTACGCAAAAATCCCGTTTCCTATCTTTGCTATTATAAACACAATGTAAACACCCCTAATTACGAGTTCATTTCCATTAAGTTATATACTTTATAAAGCTGCGATGTTTCCATAAAAAAATTGGTGGTAACTTGTTTATGGAATTTCCAGACCTAGTACTTATTTTGCTTTTCTAATTTACCAACAGCATACAACAAATTCAGATAAGTTTATTTAAATTAATGACATTTCTGAATCAATTTTCATACACATGTTGAGCTTTTCATTAAAAATGACGCATGAAAGCTACGACATTTCTGAATCAATTTTCATACATGGGTTGAGTTTTTCATTAACAATGACGCATGAAAGCTATTTCCACAATTCCTTACCGTTGCGTTCTATCCAGCATATGCGCGCCTTTTACTTAATGAAAATAAGCATATTACATGAGTATTCTCAGAGCTATTCTTGTTATCATTTAAAAAAATATTTTCATCGATTGAAATGCAATTTCAAGGGAACCCTTTGGGTAAAATTTTCTGATCTATTATGTTCATGTATGCATTGAATAAACTTCTTCTCATTGCTTTAATTCTGATGAAGCTACCAATCCCAAATGCAAATACTATGTTTGTTCTAATTGAACCTGTTCACCAATACCAGGCGGAAAAATTTCAAAACCATCCATAAATACAGTAGATTTCCTAATAGTTGGCGCGGCCACTATTAGTGCAAGTAATGTCTCAATAACTTGCCATTTTATATCTTAATTGATACTTTGACACAAAAATAAATTACAATGCAATACTATTCAAATTCGAAGCTTCAGAGCGGGGCTGCAATAAAAGCCATTTTTCGGTACCGCGGAGAAATCTCGCATTAGGGTGTTAGTAGTTTTGCACTACTGATATTTTTCTTGATAAATATATCGAATTGATTGTGTGAAATAGTATTTGGTCACTTCCTAAATTTTTAATTAACGAAAATTTTTTAGAACTTTATGAAGATAATGTTACAAATTGAAAACAAACATATGCGAATAATGGAAGTTGGGAAAAAACTTCCGAAAATTTGAAAGAAAATTCTAAAATTGGAAATAAAATTGAATTTTATTTCCAATGTTGATAATTTTCAAAATTCTCAAAATTGGGACTGTGGGAAATGAGTCAAAAAGTAGAGTAGCCGGTGTATTTCTACACTGGACCATGGGTCTCCTTATCTCACAGGAGAGTTTTTAACTCATACTTGTCATTATCTCTGGGGATTAAAGCCTCGCTTGACTACTGTTAGAGTACGAGTCTCCTCACATCTAACCACCGGGCGATACAAAATCCTTTCCACAGGACGAAAGTTGTCAAAATTGGGAAAACAAATTTCAAATTTGGAAAAAAGTCGACGAAATTAAGGAGAAATGTGCCAAAGTTGGGAAGTAAATCGGCAAACCTGGGGAGAAAATCGACGATATAGGGGAGAAAATCGTCGAAATTTGAAAGAAAATTTCCAAAATTGGAAAGAAAATTTATATAATTTGGAAGTAAATTTCGTAAATTTGAAAAAACTTGACAAAATTGGGAAAATAGCCAAAATTCGAAAAAAAATATACTAAATTTGAAAGAAAATTCATCAAATTGGAGAAAAATTTCCAAAAATGTCAAAATTTGGAAGAAAATCGACTTAATTGTAATTACAAAGATTGAGAAGTAAATCGCAAAAATTAAGACGAAAATCACAAAAATTGAGAAGAAACTCCCCAAAATTGAGAAGAAAATCACCAATATTTGGAAAAAAAATTCCAAAATTGGATCCAAATTGACGAAATTAAGAAGAAAATCGCCAAAATTGGAAAGAAAATCGTCGAAATTGGAAACATAATTTCCAAAATTGAGAATTGTTTTGTGTTCAATGTAATCAAAAAATGTTTCATTACCAAAAAGGATTCTTTAGTCATTTTGGTTCTTTTAGTAAATAATATTTAATTAATTTTGATTAATTTCAACCGAATCACTTGTATTGAAAATTTATATTTTCAAAATTTCCACCTATTTCGTCAAGAGGCGAAAACTCAACATGTTCTTTAACAAGGGCGCCGGTCATTATTTTATAACGCCATTAATGGAGACCGGGCACTATTAAAAAAACTTTATAATTAACCCGGTGAGTATTTGGTGCAGGTCGCAAATGGAACCCAGCCCATATTAGCAAACGTAGGGTACTACAGAGGGTTATTTTTGTTTTATTTGGCCAGCTAATCTTCACTGTATCTACCATCCCGCGCGCATTAAAATTCTGAAATTTTTAACTCACTCTTAAACACATTTTACATCCAGCAAAATTGTCACTTTTTGTCCAGCGGGTCAAGATACCGAAAAAATAGTCTTGGAAGTTGAGAATAGGGTTCAAAAGTTTTCCAGAGGGAGATTTTCAGCGCGAAACACCGTGCGTAAGTTGGAAAAGTTGGGGACGTCCATTTCAAAGTCTACGGTGTACTACGTACTAAATTCAATGGGAAACCAGCGAAATCACAAGCAAGTTGGACTTTCTTTCCTAAAAATTCAGCATAAACAACACGTCCGTAAAATTCGATCAAAACATCTGATTCGTATAATTGACATTCTAACTGATACAGAAAATCTACCGAGCCAGAATCAAATTGCAAAAAAATTGAACGTCTCACAGTACACCGTCTGGAAGACCATGCATGAAAATTTGAACAAAAAAATTAAACGGAAGCCCCTAGTACATGCCCTGAAGCAATCCCACATCGAAAATCGGAAGAGAAACTGCCGAAAGCTATAAGAGGGTCATCTGACGGGTCAAATGTCCGAATATGCATTAGCAATCGACGAGCACTCTTTTTTCTTCAAGACTCCGAAGGTATCAGACGGATTTACTACACCAGTTCATCGAAACAAGACCCCGAATATTATTGTCACTAGGAAGAAAAGTTTGGTTACAGATTCATGGTTGTTGGTGCTATGACTGGTCGGGGGACTATGCCTTTGATCAAAGTTCCAAAAAAAGTCAAGGTAAACTCTAACTAGCATATTTAGCATGTTTTGAATCCTTTACTTGAAGAATCTGTGGCTTCATGAAACTGGCGAGTTGGACAAAGTGTTTGTCCATCACGACACAGCTTCATCACATACTTCAAAAAAAACACGGCTTACGCAGTAGATTTGAAAACGAGACATGGAATGACCATCATTCCGAAATCAGAAATACCTGTAAAAAGCCCTGGCACTAGTTCCATGAACTTTTTCGGTTTCGGATTCGTCAAACGGAGGCTTAATTTGGGAAGAGCAAGAACCATGGCTGGAGTTTGGAAAATGTTACAACAGGAATGGAATAATGTTTCCCAGGAAATGCTTCAAAATGTTTACGATTCATGGAAACGGCGCTTATTGTTAGTTAAAGAATCACATGGACAACACATTGAGCACACCAAAAAATTTACCGACTAAAATTGTTCGTGTAGGATTTTTTTTTGTCTGGCCAAATAAAACAAAAATAACCCTCTGTAAAAATTCACCCGTTCCAACAACAAATGGAGGTAGCCGCGGAAGAACTGCCACTTTTATATTTGTTAATGTTGATATTGAAAACTTTATTGTATCCATGACGCGACGGTCAAATCTGTTCACAACAGCAAACTACCCAAAACATGACGAATTCACAAAAATTAATTCAACTACTGAATGTTGATCATTTTTTCCCCGACACTACCCTATTCGGAGCAGTGTTATTTGCCAAAACATATTACAGGAGTATCGTATTATTTTTAACGGCTATTATCATATCTGGAAGCCAAGCGGATTGATTTGAAATGTTTCCTTAGATGGTCTACATATATTTTACTATAATTATGCAAATTTATAGGTATGTCATTTCTCATAACCATTGAGAAATCCTCTAGTTGCTGCCAAATTTTAACAACATTAGTTCATACCTACAAAAACTTCTGTATCATAAGCTTGTTAATTTTATTTTTCGTAAAATAAAATAACTGTCCTGTCAATTAGGTTGATTCAGTTAAGTCAAACAAGATCAAGTATTAGCAGATTTAAATAAGCCAGATTTGTTTTAACTTTCTTACACTTACATTCTCATATACATGTTATTTAAATATAGTCCAGAAATTGAATAAAATTGAAATTAAGCCAATGAGTTAGCAATTTAAAAAAATTTCCTGAAATATGATTGGCTTAATTTAAAATCTTGAAGTTTTTGGGAATCCATATTAAAGTTTCCTACACATTTTTTTTCAGGGTGAGAATCTTAAACCAATTTAGAACGATGAAATGTAAAATTAAGTAGATGTTTCGAGAGCAATCAAGGTACAAATGAACACAGAAAGGAATGTAAGAGAGGACTGGTGGGTAAGGAAAACAAAAAGTGAAATGGGCTACAGGAAGGCTTGAATAAAAAAAAATTATTAATATTAAAAATATTGAATTAATTTATCAAGTTCGTTATTCTTTGGTTAAAAACTTTATAGGCAGATTTAACTGTTTTGTCATGGATATACGGAATTTTTCAATTTCAAAACCAACAGATTTGAAAGTTGCATTTCTTCCAAGGCAGCTTCAAATGGAGAAATTACTAAATTGCGTTTCCATATAGAGTGACAACTTGGCAAATTTGAGCCAAACTGTTAGGTTGATCTAATACAGTCCAACTAGTATTTTTGGACTGAATTTTGGGACAATGTACATGATAAGTTAGGTGTCCAAACGAATGTTCCGAAATTACAATTTTCAAAAAATCGTAACTTTTTTTCTAGACGTCACAGAGACTTGATTAAAAAAATTCTCCTCTCTACTTTCGCATAATCTTTCTAAAACATGTAAACAGTATCATCTAAAAAAATTTGCTTTAAGGAGTCTTGCTGGCAATAATTTTTGGAGCACCCCTTTCTCCGGTAAATAGCATGGGTCAAAAGTAACTTCCAGTCGTCCCTAGTTGAACTATTGAAAATACTAGTTGAACTGTATAACCAATTTACAAAACAGAAAGATAGTGAAAGAGATTTCACAGTAAAATCTCGAAGTAATATAATCCACCTTGAGTGGGAAAAGTCTTAATTTAATCTTCATGTGTTCGAATGCGTAAAATTATAATAATGAACTAATTTTTTTGTTAACATTTAACTATTTATTTTTCCTACTAAAATAAATAATGTATTAAATTTTAATAACAATTTAGAGATAAAAAATTCCTTCTAGCTGTTTCCGTTTGGGGAGCGTGCCCAGTATGGAAGAGGCGTTTCCTCGTTGTAAATCCTCGTTGTAATGAACTAATTGTTTACGAATTGTCATTACCAATTTTGTAAATTTTTCAAAATTAAGAGAACCCGAAGCCTAAAGTTGACCAATTTGGATGGGAAAATTTACGATTAGATGTAAAATTACATCAGGTATTTTGTAAATATTGCCAAATTAGGAAAACCTGCAATCGCGCAATATCAAACATATTTGAGAAAAACTTAAGTTGAATAATTTGGATGAGAAAAAGTAACAATTGAGTGTAAAAGTACGTCAGAAGTTTGGAAATTTTCCCAATTTAGAAAATACCCGCATTCGGGCACTATTCGGAAACCGGGTTAGAGACAATACTTTTTCCAAATTTGATGCGTTAAATTTTGAATGGATGTCTAGTTAGGTCAGAAATATTGCAAAATTTCTCAATATCTAAACAAGTAGTATTTCCTAATTTGGAAAAATCTACAAAATTCTTAATTTCATTTCATATCCAATTATTTCATTATCATAATTTTTCCCATCCGACACATCAAGATAAAATTAAGTCTTTTCCCACTCAAGGTGAATAATATTCTTTTGCGTTTTAACTGCAAAATCACTTTCACTATCAATATCTATTTTGTACACCGTTAAATTGGGCTAGTAATGAATCGTGTAACGGTCTATTTAGGGGGGGGGGCTGCGGCAGGGGTGCACAAGAAGTACATCTAATAATACGTAATTAGTAATACTGTTGAATCAAAATATTTTGTGTAAGTTAAGTTTACAGAAAGATAAATTTAGTATACAATCAGTATGAATATAAAGTACATAATACTTCATAAATTCTTTCCGGATATTTCCAAAAATTAATCACCAAATGGTGTAATATTTAGTTCCACCATCGGTGGTTAGATTTCGCAATTGTTTTCTGATCAGTTATGAAACGTTTTCTGTTTAAACTGAAACCAAAATTGAATCAAACGCAGTAATGTTTGAGAAATTTTGGTATTACATATAAATTTTAACGCAAATAGAAATAAAAACTCCATTCCTGCATTCTGGAATAAGAAATGGAATAAAGTTTAATTCTTTTTCCATCTCTATTATGTTTTAAAATTTTACAAAATTAAGGAATAAAATCAAAATGTGAGTTAGAAAATAAAGAAACTACGTTAAATTGTCTTCTTCCAGGTCAATCTCACTATTCTTTACTCTAGTCTTGTAGTGTAGCTTCGTTTTGTTTATGTTGTTCCATCAACTCATCTTACTTTTTGATAAAAATGATTGACATTACTTGAAGTATATTTTGTAGCAATATGTTTAAACTAGGTTTGGAATATTCAGCTAAACAATTTCTATTTTATTGATCTAATTTAATCAGTTACTCCTGAAATCATTTTTATAAGCACGCCCACTCACAAAGGCACCCTGCAATGTGCTTCCTTGGGCGCCACGCTGCTCGATTGTATAATTATATCAGCAGTTGTAATTTGATGATAATCAGTAAAGTCTTGACCGCAGACGCCATTCTCTAATTTAGGAAAATTAGATATAACTTTTACTTTCAGAGTGAAAGATAAGTAGTGTTGTTTATTATTTTAACTAAACTGATCATTTTGTTCGTGCTGCAAGGTAGATAATAGTATCAAAATAATGAATCAAGCTATAATATTTTTTCTATTTTTACCTGCAACGTTTTGTCTCAAAACGGTTATAACAAGGGATACAGAGGTACTACTTAGTCTATTTAATCATACTTTCGTTTAATATAGCTTAAAACATTATTCTGAAAATTGTGCAACCCCTGAATTGATTAACTCAATCCAAAAAATCGACAAAAGTTAATTTAACTAATTGGGATGCACATAGTTTTGGCGTTAACATTATTTCACAACTTCTTCCAGTTATGCCAATATTTAATAATCTTAAAATTTAAATTCTTTTATTTCTATTCAATGGTAAACATTTCCCCATTCAATGTGCAAGAATTCCGACTAATCACCTGTTCTGTAGAATTGGCTAAGCATAAAAAGAGAAACGTTTAACCGATTAAACTTATTTGTCACCGATAACTTTATTTGTATGCATCAGAAAGCAATCTACTACTAATTGTAATTACACCTTACAAACAATGATAGGCGGAAGTATCAACGAATTGTAAACACAAAAGTTAGGGTATAAATAGTGTATTCAATAAAAAATCTCTTGAACTCAATATGTAGTGTCACACCAAATTTTTTGACGTTGTTTTATTGGTAGTTTGAAATTAGCTATCGATAACTAAGACAAATGAATGGCAAAATGAGGATCAATTCACCCAATGGATTAGTCAGCGAGCAGTTTAATTAAAACTGCTTGCAAATTTTGCTTTGCCGAATATCAGAGCCAGTGTCGTTGAGACTAAAACCGAGGGAAGAAATTTGAATACTATTCATTGTGACACTGTATTATTTATTCCAGGGTGGTTCATTTGTCGACCTGGAATTCTATGGAGAACACGAGTTTTTTCCATTTGAAGAATTTGATATTGGTATTGAGTATAAAGTAGATCAAATGAATGACTACGCACTGACGTTAACTAAATTGAACATGGATCTAAATGTGATGACTGAATTCCTCAATAAATTTGGAACGAGTATTACCCAAATACAAATGATAGATGTCACTTGGTCAGGCACTTTTATTACGAGAACTTATTTACCAAATCTAAAGATATTGGATATACTGAGAAGACAGTGGAGTTTCCAGACGGGAACTCAAGCAGACTTTGAGTCTTTTTTCTTTTTGACATCAAATCCTGAAGCTCTTGAAATAAATTTCATGATGGAATTTGCAGGGGATGGTGATGGAAGATTCCGATATATACCAGACCAAATGTTAATGAAAGAAAACGACCGGTTTGACATTCCAGAAGAAATGTTTCCTAATATAACAAAAATATTTTTAAGCAAATCCGTTTTGGATGTAAGGAAATTAGATAAAAAGGATTTACAGATGTTAAAAGGAATGAGTGCAAGAGATTTAACAATTGTCGGTGGAACGTTGAATGACTTGATCGACAAAATGCCAAACTTGAATATGTAAGTTTGTATGTTTAGAAAAATTATAGCGCAAAGTTTTAAATTCTAGTTGCTCTTGTCGCCCCAGGACTCTTGTTCCGACAATATTTCAACCTAATATTACTTTTATAACCATTGTAAATTATTAAAGTTTCAAATAATTTTCTTAGTTTACTATTTCACTTCCAATGTAAATAGTAATTGCTTTAGGTTTTATAATTTTAATTACCAAGGGGTTTGTGCTCAATGGTATAAATATTATTTTTCAGAATTATAAGCTATCGGCAAGTTTCAAAAACGTAATTCACTCGAATCAAAAAATTATGCTACAGTGACATGAACACAAAAGTATTCGAGAAAAATCGGCTAGAGATGGATCCTAATGCTCTTGCGTTAACAGTATTTCCACAGGATAAAGTTGTCTCAAGTTTCTTATAAATTGAGGTGCAAAAGCACCAAAAAATCTTCTGAATTTGCCCCATGTTGGTGGCTTCTTATGTCCTTCAGCTTCAAATTGGAAGAAACAATTTTTTGTCGTGTTGTTTACATTGCCTAAATATTAAAGAAAATAGATAAAGTAGGTTATTACAAGCCCAGCCAAGTTAATCCGGGCCATCTTTCTCTGCCTTTCACCAAAATCGGCTTGGAGCAGGCTTTACTCAATTAGCAAATAAAGGAAGTGAAGTTAATTTTATGATAATAAAATATCTGTTTTGAATTGACAATGCAAAAACTAATGCAAATGACAATGCAAAGACTAATACAAAACAATGGACCAAAGCACAGTCAGAGAGAAGGGTCGGTAGTTTGTCTATTGAGTAAGGTAGAATAGATCCCACGGGTCATACCCCATTCCTCGACATTTTTTTTTCAATTCACCAACCTAATCAGCATTACAGACTTTCGTTTCGTCACAAATTTTTTTAATATCTGTTTTAATTAGACCTAGGCTAGTGCAAAGTAATTGAACAGTAAAATGAACTAGATACCAAAGCACCATACCCCATTCCCCGATTTTGAGTTTTCTCTCCACTCTCTGCTGTTGCTGTAAATCAATTTTGATAAGGTATCGTTTGGAACAAATATTTCTTTCACTTTTTGAAATCCAGCCACTCCAGGTTTCAGTTCTGTTTCGATAGCACCCACCTCAGGTGCGACTCATATTTGGGCAAATTATGGATAAGTGATTGGGTGGATGAAGGAATGGTTTTGTGTTTTTAACTGAATAGTCCGTCGAGTCTTACTCTGGGTTTACAAGTTAATAGTTAATTAATTTAAAAAATAATTATTGATAAAACAACTTCCGGACTAAAGTAACTACTTTATTAAATGTACAGAAATTAACATAAGGTTTGATTAACTTACTAAAGCTGACCCACACTAAAAATTAGTCAATCATAGCAGTTATTTATATTGTCAGTTTGTAGTTGGGCTAAATGAAATTAAACAATACCCACTTCATATTCTCAGTAGTGNATTTTATAAGAAAGTTTGAGATTCAAAAATACACTCTTTGAAAACGATATTTTTTAAATTATAACATCTTTTACATTATCTTGTTATTTTTAGACGATGTGCTTAGTACTTTCATCAGTAAAGTGACTTTATTTCCAATCTTATTACTGCTAGGTGCTATCGTTTGGAACAAATATTTCTTTCACTTTTTGAAATCCAGCCACTCCAGGTTTCAGTTCTGTTTCGATAGCACCCACCTCAGGTGCGACTCATATTTGGGCAAATTATGGATAAGTGATTGGGTGGATGAAGGAATGGTTTTGTGTTTTTAACTGAATAGTCCGTCGAGTCTTACTCTGGGTTTACAAGTTAATAGTTAATTAATTTAAAAAATAATTATTGATAAAACAACTTCCGGACTAAAGTAACTACTTTATTAAATGTACAGAAATTAACATAAGGTTTGATTAACTTACTAAAGCTGACCCACACTAAAAATTAGTCAATCATAGCAGTAGTTATTTATATTGTCATTTTGTAGTTGGGCTAAATGAAATTAAACAATACCCACTTCTAATACCCACATATTCTCAGTAGTGTTCTCCGNGGGCTAAATGAAATTAAACAATACCCACTTCATATTCTCAGTAGTGTTCTCCAAAACTCTAATTCTGACTCTTGACTCCAAGGAATCTTGAGAGTCAGGAGTCATTTAGTGACCTATATACCAGTATTTGGGACAAAAATCAACCGTCTCAGTCCCGTCTTTAGTTAAAAACTTTTTATCCAGTCTTATAATAAAAGGCCTCCCCTTCCCGTCCCCGTCTTTTCAGAAAAAAATACTTCCCCGTCTCGTCCCGTCCCCGTCCTTCCTTAAAAAAAATTAATACCTTCCAGTCCCGTTATATTTGTGCAAGGATGTTTATTTTATTGAAAATTAGCTTTAACGTAAATTACATTTTGATTTGTAACCCAGAATAAGAGTCGACTGAATATTTAATAGCGTTCTCCATGACTCTGANCTTCCCGTCCCCGTCTTTTCAGAAAAAAATACTTCCCCGTCTCGTCCCGTCCCCGTCCTTCCTTAAAAAAAATTTATACCTTCCAGTCCCCGCTATATTTGTGCAAGGATGTTTATTTTATTGAAAATTAGCTTTAAAGTAAATTACATTTTGATTTGTAACCCAGAATAAGAGTCGACTGAATATTTAATAGCGTTCTCCATGACTCTGACTCAGGAATTTTTGGAGTCAGGAGTCATTTAATATGACTCCGTGTTTGAGAGTCAGATTCATGACTCTTTTCAAGCATGCACAAATTAACATATCTGACTTATTTTTACTCATCTACTTTCACTATTAAATGAATAGATAAATTTTCTTTTGGATTTTCCTACCCGAGTTTCCATATTTTGTATTACGTGACTCGGGAGTAAGAGTCATGTCTCCAGGATCGACTCACAACATTTAGAGTCAAAGTCATGACTTCCAATCAGTGACTCTGACAGGGAGTCATGAAAAGCACTAATATTGAGTCATTTAAAACATACAAATCAATTTTTCCATCCACCCGATCCCTTCCTCATAATTTCCCAACTATGATCAGTAGCCGAGGTGGATGCCCTTGAAACATGAGTTAAACCTGGAGTGGGTGGAGTTCAAAAAGTGAAAGAAATATTTGTTCCAAACGATATATCATTCATTACGAACTTCATTCCATCCAACTTTTGAATTTTGCGTTATTTATTTACTGTCTCAAATCCTTTTTTGGTGAAAGCGACTTTCTTCTGCCCAAAGGAACTTGGCTAGGCCTGTGTAATTTGAACATTGAATCATAATTCGTTTGTTTGCAGCAATATGTAGGCGATGATTGATAAGGAATGACTAAAAAAATTTTTACTCTATTTGCAAATTCTACAGTCTTTCCAAAAATTACAAAACCAAACAACGAAATAGATTCTCCCCTCCTTTTTAATCTTGTTATAATGATAAGCTTTGGTTTGTTTCATGAATACGTTTGTTAATAGCTACATATTAGACTCTATTTGAATCTTTCACAATGTGGTGGATTTTTTCATAAATGGCTCAGTATGTTGTTTGTTGAGTTACGCTTAAGCCAAAACAACCGAACAAAATATTAAAATAAATATAAAAATAAATAAATATCTTAAGCCGAACAAAATATTAAACTCAATCGATTTTAGATTATCTAATGTTTACTTTAGAACTAAACAAGAGTAAAAATAAGTCAAACTTAAAGGGATTTTAATTAATTTGATAAATTTGGATGTTCTATAAATTTAATGCTGTTACGTTTTAGTTTTCACAGTTGAGTACTAAAAATGTTTTATACTTTCTAATTCTAGTAATTTTCTACAATTTGCAATTTACATTGTTTACTTTAAACCTTTTCCCGATTGACAAACAAGTGTCTTGGTTCGCGACTCGTGATAGTAGATAATAATGTAGAAAGTCAAAACCAGTTCAGAGTTGGTAGAGAAAAGCTTTAATCCAAATGTTTTCCTCAAATTTCACTCCTTTATCTATTTTTGTCAAAAAATCTTGTTGAGTAAACAAACCTCATGACTTGGTAATAACCTCGTACACCTGCACGCTTCTGTTGAGTACTGAGTACAAAATGTTTTAGTGTAGCAAGAAACTAAGTGTGCTACGATGTAATTGTGGTTGAGATAAATTACAGCACCAATATGGCAGCTTTGTCTTCTTGCATTCTCTCAATTTCCAGTCACGTCACTTATACCTACACGACCGTTTGTTACAACCTATTATTCTTTTAAATATTGCTAGTATACAAAAGCATAATATGAATTACAAATTTAAAAAAGGCTCCTTTCGAGGTTGAAGAAGCTTGCATGCAAGTAGCTGCAAGAAGCTGTCTTGCATGCAAGTAACTTTTACTTGGTAAAAGATTTTATGCTCATTGCTGCATTGGTTATTTAAGCTGTAATTTGAACAAAAGTGTCCTTTCCTTCGTTGATGCTTACAGTAATTTCTACAACAATAGGCTTGCAGTCTTCATTATTCTAAATCATAATTGTTTTTGAAGCAGCAATTATCGAATTAAATTATATTAAGTTGATTAGCTAATGTAGTAAAAGGTTTTAGTGATTTGTTCAACACTCTTAAACAAACACTACTTACATCCTGCTAACAATTAAAATCATTAAAGATTCTTAGTAATGTAGAAATATAGTAATTAAGATGGAGAGGAAAAGGTAATCAAAAAAATTTGTTTGAATTAAGTTATAAAATCAATGATCTGCTTCCTCTAAATGAGAAAAATGTGCTAAAGTTAAATTAAGGACCACGAAATCTTGTTTTATTTTATAAGAAAAAGCAATTAAATTTTTACCTGCAAAACCTTAAATAAAAATCAACACTTTATGTATTCAAAGTTAATATAAGTTTATACTACACCCCTATTGAGATCACATTTCTGCATTCTCATCGTAGTTAGAGTTTTTATTCTGTTTCTACTGCCTTTACAAACTAAACTAAGTAATTTTTTATATAATTTCAAGGTTTGAAGTTTTTGAAAAAACAACGACAGACTCAATGCTATGTCCAGAATGGACTTCTGAATGTCTACCGTACATTGATATTTCCAAATTTCCAGTTAAGGAACCACTCGTAAGTGAACAAGTCACAATTTTCTATATTCAAATAATACAGCATGTCTAAAGTTTTGAGTACTGCAGAAAGTATGCTGCCATTTACCATTGCTTTATTACGTTCTGGTTATTGTTGGTGGAAAGTTAACTTCTTTTATTACCTCTGACCGACATTTGGGATACTCCATAAATAAAATTGGCGAACGTTCCATCTCACCCTCAGAGTTGGGCATCATTTGCGAATTTGATAAGTGTAAACTAGGAATTGCATTTTAGTACTAATGTTCTCTATGACTCCTAGTTTGATATAAACTCAGTCACTGACTTTGGGAGTCATGACTGATTCTTTAAACTTTAGGAGTGGACTCTGAGTCAGAAAAATAACTACTTTAACTCACAAAATATAAAATATGAAAAATCTAAAAAAAAATTCCATTTAAATGTAGAGGCAGGTCTAGTCTTGAGAAACAATAAGAAAAATAAGTTTGATATGTTCATTTCCACATGGTAGGGAAACCTCATAAGGATTTATATAAATACCGTAAATTTCCTAATAAGGGCCTGTTTCCATTTTCGGCCGGTCTCCAATAGTAGCAGGGGTTTTAGTAACGTATTTTTGAATAGTGGCCGGTTTCAAATAACGGCCTGGGCTCTTGTTTGGCCACATGTTTGCACCAAAAGACGATATAGATCAGTATTATAGATGCTACGGTTGTTAATTTTATAATTGAATTCAATACAGAGTTATCCAAACACTTTTACTCAGTTAACTATGCGACCACGGCACAACTAGCCATATGAATTTTGCACGTGTGATTTGAAATATAGTTTAAAATCTGTAGTGTTGGCATATGAACATAGACGCTATTCTCTGTACTCATAAAATGACACAGTAGCCTCCTTACATGAGAGCGAATGACTAGAAAGGAGGTAGCATGTGCTAATAGAAAGGAAGGCGAGCTTCGGTGTTATATTGAAGAAAGGATTGTTCATATTGGCTGTGTAGCTCAAATGGTGAGGGCAATGCCCGGTATGGATAAGATGTGGGATCATATCCCACCATAGCTAAATTTTTGTGGCAATCCCTGCATCAATCACAAAATGGTGAGTCATCCTCATACGAGTAATTGGCTCAAATTAATTGGTCAATTCATTATCAAATCTCAAATAGAATATAATAACAGTGCTGTTGAATCTATGCTTCATATTTATTTGTTTCCACATTTGTGTATTGGCAAACTATTACCTATTTTGGTGAAAGTTGGTGTAAAAAATGGGTAAAAAGTTTGAATAATACTGTATAATTTTAATATTATTTTCAGAACCTTCATCTGGAAAATCTTGCCGTAAGCACTTCTTTGGACATCCCGCTTCCGATTCGATACCTTGGTATCCGGAATTGCATATTGAATTTTACAAATACTAATTTTATCAAGAGTATGCATCGGAAACAAATTCTATTTGACAATAGTCAACCGTACGAACATATTCATGATTTAGTGTGCACATTGAACAATGTGATGAACCTAACTTTAATACAAAATTATCCTGAATATCCATTGTTTGACATATCTTGTCTTAAAACAAAAAGATCAAAGTATACATCTCTGGAATTAGGAGGACTAAAAATTTCATTACCAGAAAGTGTCAAGTTTACAATGAAGAATGTTAAGAGTTTAAAAATTAATAACTGTATTATGAATGAGAATTTATTGTCGCTGCTAGACGAAGTATTTCCAAACATTGAGAAGTTCACACTAATGCAAAAGATACCAAAATTTGAACACATTGAAAAAATTCTGAATACAAACGTCCAACTTTTGTTTCTATGGAACCTCTTTTCAGTTACCGATGATCAAATGCTAAAATTTTTGAAAGAAGCTGGAGTACCAAGTGATCAGGATAATGCAGGATTAGTTAAACAAAAAGGGAATTGGACATATTACAATTATGGTATGCCTATACCACAGAATCATGAAAATGCTGTTTTCTATACTTATGTCCTCACTTTACTGTGTGTTTGTACATTTGGAATACTGGGTAATGGAATAAGTATAGCAGTACTCTCTGGGAAAAGTTTTCACAATTCAATTTCAGTGATGCTCATTGGACTCGCGATGTTCGACTCAACAATTCTCCTATGTTTTGCACTGTCACTTCGTTTCCATGGATTCATACTTGTTACAATGTTTTTGGACCTGTACTCATTAGCAGATCCCAGCGACTTTCAGTGGAGTTCTAATATTGCCCTCTTAGGTAGATACAACTTTGAGACTGTCAAGTATCTTGGGTATTTGCAAGCTTCCGTAATTTATCCCTTGCAGATGACAGGTACGTTTATAGCTAATGAAATTTCAAATTTGTGTTTGATTGCCAAATTTTCACAGACGATAATGCAGAATGATACAGTACATCGATCATTACGAGCTTCAGATTCCATTTTGATTAAACAAACATTATTGCGATAGAACCTTGTTCTACCCATTTGAAGGCTTGAAAACGTTATGTTAACATCACCTTGAAATGGATTATAAATTAGGAAACAACAACACTCAGAATTAGTTAAGAATTATATGCCAACACTAATAGAGACAATCGAGAAACAACATAAGACACAAAAGATACAGTGAACAGAAAGAAAAAAAATATATCGCCTGCCCGACAGTGCTCTAACTCAAAAACGAATTGACGGAGAAAGATATGATTTTCATTTAATAAATAACACATGTACTAGGAACGGACAGTTTTGGAGATGAGTCATATCCGTCAACTCTGCCCAAGGTTTTCATTTTTCTCCCGAGATTCAAATTTAGCATTATTGGAAAGTACATGTTAAATAATAAGTCAAATATTTCGAGAAGAAATGGCTGGATCGGAATGTGGTTTTTACTACGGGGTTGCCCATCATAAATCTCTTTCACCCGTGCAGTGCGTAATGTACGTGCGCCGTGGATGTTGAAACGAGTGGGTGTACGGGCGGTGAAGTGCCCGGACAAAATTGGGTAAAGTAGGTTAAATATTGTGAAGATAAGGTATGATGCAGGATGAGTGTAAGATTAAGGAAGTGCCCGGGTGAAAATGGGAGAAGTGGGAGAAATATTTTTTTTGATTGTGTTTGGCAAATGTGTGTTAAAAAAGATGTGTTAAAAAGGGTGTGTGTTAAAAAAAACAGTTAAAAATGGGTGAAGTGGAGAATAAACAGGAAAGATGGTGGAAAGCATTGGGATAGATACGTGACGGGTGCTGGAGTGTTAAAGTATCTAAGTGAAAATATGTGAAATGGGAAAATATAGCGAAGAAGTCGCAACCCAAAACGATTGAAAATACTCCATTTTTAATCATCAACAGTAGTCGAGGGATATATGACCAAGCGTTATAACACCATATTTATTGTATAAGCGAATTTCGAAGATGTGATTTTGAACCAGTGCAATACATTTAGAATGCGGGAAAAATTGTTGCAAGACCAAATCTGTTAGAAGACCAAAATTTTTGCTGCGAAAATGATAGTGTTATATCTGCAGCTTGTTGCACTCATTACTCTTATCTGAAATTTTTAAAATTCATTAGTTCGCTCAAATACAAAAATTTATATTACAGCATATACCGGTTCTGTATATTCAACACTTGTGCTAACAGGCCAAAGATATGCAGCTGTTTGTTGGCCACTTCAACTTAAGGCATGGATTACTGTAAAACGATCTGTGATGATTTTGACCAGCGTGCTCGTTTTTTCAATACTACTCAACAGCCCACGTTGGATAGAAGGGAGTGGAGCGGTGTTCATACTCCAAACGTATGGACATGGAAATTATAAACTTTTGCGTATTTATGACAAACTGAATATGCTAGAGTATGAAACTTATCGAAAATACTACCATGGAGTCGCCTGGTCTGTTTTGATGTATGTGATGCCAATGCTCCTCATAAGTGCTCTAAACACAAAGATACTTATCGAGGTAAGTTTATTCTTTTGGCAAATAGCTAAGCTGACAATTAGCTAAGCAAACTTGTAAAGTAATTTGGTTAAACTATGAGCTACCGTGTTTATTCTTCTAAACGGCGTACTCCAATAAACGCCGCACAAAGAGCCGAAAATTCTGTAAAAACTTTGAATATTTTTTGAAAGTAGATACGATAAAATCAGAATAAACAGGTCGGCCAAAAAGTCAAATTTGGATACACACTATGGCTATGAAAAAATTAAACATGCTATGATAATGTAGTCAATTAGAACAAAGTCGAAACCACTCGGAGATGACGCACAAAAAAACCAAGTTGACGAAATCTGGTTCGCTCATTTGAATCATTTGGAGTAATTTATTCCGTTTGGTAAAATCAAATCGAAAAGGAAGAGAAAATTCAATGAAGAAAATGAATTTATGAAAAAAATTTAAATTTCCAAAAATGACTGTTGGTGTTATAATGTTAAATATCCTTTGAATGAAACAAAAATTAAATATTAATTTGTAAGACATAAAAGTAAGATTTTAATTTACAAGCAACAAAGCAGCAAGTATGAATATAATTAAGGAACCTAAACAAGTGTGACAAAATACACAAGGTATCATTCACTGCAGTTGAAATGTCTAAATAATACCTTGGTATTACCCATCAAGTATTACTAAAAGAACTGAGTTTTATATGGACTCATTAGAAGAAAAAAAACATTTTCAACTAGGTACTTTGTTAATTGAACAACGTTTTAATTTTAGAACATTATTTTTGTTTGTCTTTCAGATAAATATTTAATTTTAGCTTTATTCATGAAAGATTATATCAAATTACTAACATTCGTTTTTGAAAATTAAAAGTGTTCTTCATAAATTTACACTTATATGTAAGTCACTTTTCTCGCAATTTCAAATTTTTTTTACCAAACTGAATAAATTATCTCAGCTAATCCAAAAGTGAGCTAGCCAGGAACTTTTCCCGACTTTTGATTTTTCTTTGGCAAATCTCGCCCTTCGTCGTCGACTGACCTCGACTTTATAAAAAATAATTTTTACGAAGATTTTACCCTTCTGAGCAATCCTTGAATGGAATTCGAAATTTTTTGATGCCCATACAGGTACGTACAAAATCGGATATGCGTAGGTTCAGGGATGCAACATTGATTACATTCTTCAATGTCAATATCTCAATATTTCAAGTGCCAAACATTGAAATATTGTTTACATATAAAACCACTGCATATGAATCGAAACAAAAATAAAGCCCAAGGTTTTCTCTTACTCATCGGTATATGTCTTGTAACTTACCATCCGCTTCATTTCTCAGTTAAACGCAATAAATTCAATGACAAATATTATATTTTTTGTATAAAAATATAAATAAAATGAATAAAAGTGAAAAGTGAATAAAGTGAAAAGTGAAAATAATAAAGTAAAAAATGAATATGAAAATTATTATAGAACCAAGAATGAAATACAGTGGGAGGTGACTTGACTAACAGTGTCGTACCCTAATTTATTTTGGTTAATGCAAAATTAATCAATCAATCAAAATCGACATTCAACACTGACCATTCCAAATCAAAACCTGTTACTTTTAGGACCTAGAATTAGAAATTTGGATGTCAAAATTATCTTTCCATTCAAAACCCGAATTCGAAATGAAATTTTCCATACAAACCGATATCGAGATTTGATATCAAAATCGAATTAAAGATCCAGTATTCCTTACACATCGATATCGAAATCAATTTTCCGTTCACTATCAAAATCGAATTCAAAATACAATTTCCCTTACGCATCGATGTCGAAATCGAAATCATAATCCAACATTAATCATTTGAAATGGCAATAGAAATAGAAATTTTAAAGTTTTTAAGTCATCGAAACCAAAATCGAAATTTAGAACCCCAATGCTATCGAAATTGGTATCTCACTTACATGTTTAGATTTCGAGCTAAGTTACATGTGTGACTAAAATAAATGAACATACCTTAATGTCTTTGCCGCATTGTTCAGCAAGTTGCTCAACCTTATACTTTGTGACAATTGGACGTTTTTTGCTGTTCTATCATGCTTGCTTTTGTCATTTCATTAAAATCAACTAGATTCGGTAGAGGAAAATTTTTGTCGTTCATATATTTCACAATATCGGCCTTGAGCCAACTCATTGTTGGCATTACTGTCCCTAGTACTCGTTGTTTGTGGTAAGAAGCCTGGTCTAGTACAAATACCAATTTATCCGGGAGTAAATTGAGAACATTTTTGAACCAATTGAGGTAGTGTTCTGAATTCATAGAAGTGTGGTAGTCCCCACTTTTGTCTTTCGATAAAAAGATGTCTTGNATATAATAATTGAGAACATTTTTGAACCAATTGAGGTAGTGTTCTGAATTCATAGAAGTGTGGTAGTCCCCACTTTTGTCTTTCGATAAAAAGATGTCTTGAGCATGTTTGTTTTTGTTGCCAATATTTTCTCGTCTGACAATTTTGCCAATTTCGAAATTTTGGAGACACTAACGCCACACAATTAAGCTGTAAGTTCAACCACACCTCCTAATTTCACTGGCAGCTCTGAAGGTTTAATGTTTTTTGATTTGCAAAAATTAGATAAATCGATGTTTAATTTGCTCAAAAACTCTCTCACGTTACAGATGACTTTATTAATATTACCTCCTGACTTTCTGTATTTTCGCTTAGGAGTAGGAGTTTGCTCCATTTATGTATATAAATCACTTAAAATCAATTAACTAATAAAAAATTAAGCTAATCTCAGCATGTTTGCTAATAATTTAAGTCTATGTAACTAGCGATACAGTCTTGCCACCTCACAATCCCTCCCATTTACGAACCTGAAAAATCTCAATTTCAGCTCTTTGCAGTCACGTGATACTGTATCTCATTCTTGGTTCTATAATAAGATTTCTATTCGTATTGTGGATAAAAATTTACATTGTCCACTTTAATGTTTCTGATCTGCATTTTTGTAGAAAGTGGAGAAAGGATACGGGATTAATTGGAACATAGTGTATAATCTGAATTTTTGTTTAGTTTAAGAGATCAAAACATGAGAGGCAAGAGATGTCGGCAAAGGAATGGTCTGATGAAGATGAAAAACAAGTATCTTCACTAACACAAATACTCCTTGCTGTGAGCACAGTATTCATCATTTGTAACGCTATCAATGGCATTCTACTCTGGATTCTTGTCTCACATGGGAAGTTTGACCCACAGGATGCAGAGACAATAGTTGCAATCCCTACTGTATTCAACTCATCCGTGAATTTTATTCTCTACTGTTTATTTGGAGGGACATTTCGTCAGGAGATGGTTAAGAAGTTTCAAAATTGTCTTTCATGGAGAAAGCGACGAAATCGTTTGGATAAAATCTTATCCATAAGCTTCTCTATGACTTCTCACCGAAACTGATCCAACTGCTTCGTGGCTGACATAAAATTAATGCGAGCTAGATTATATCAAATGTTGCTCATGATTTTCAGATCAAAGCAACTTAATGCTAAAGAGAAGACAGCCTATCAGTCAGCACTTTTTTCTGTTAGGTATTACACACAGTAAGAATTGTCCAACCTTTGTTTATTACCACCTTACTACGATTAAAAATTATTAAATTAGTACGATACAAGTCTACAATACTGGAACATTTAACCTTGGTCTGAATACGTTATGATAATATACTAACTAAATCTTACTGCTAGGTAGACTTTGACTACGTCAACAAAGTTAGGTCAAAGTATGGGGCAATCTCACTTAATTATGATGATGCAAATTCTATACTTTTTTTGAAAGAAATGGTTTAATTTTTTTAATTAAATATAACCATAGCCGCGTTTGAAGGCATGCATGTCTAATTATTAATGAAACCAATACTTATTAAAAAAAATAGCTTTAGACTCGATTTTTACTGAAAATAAATGATTATAACTGTTACCTGCAAGAATATACCAACTGGGGTACGAAAAAAATTTTAGTCAGTTGTCTTATGGGATGTTGCTTACAAAATTCAAAATGCAGCATGAATTTATAGCTCAACATTTCTTCACTTACTTTTCCATGAATTAAAAAAAAATTCTTTTTGACTTTGAAACTAACTGAAAGATGAAGAATTGCTTATGCAATTTATTGAAGAAGTAGGTTTACCTATAAAACGTCAAGAAGCAACACTAGACGACGCATAAAATAAAAAATTGTTCCATATTAAATGAAAATATTGACATTATTAAAATTTTGAAAAAGATAATTAAATGCGAATTTGGAATAGAATGAAATAATGTATGCATTGTGAAAGTTGTGTGTATGCAGTCGCTAGTGTAGATATTAAATATGAATTTGACATCTTAATTTTTAAATAGTTAATTGTATCATAAAGAATAGTAAGGTCATAAATTTCTTAATACATGCAAGTAGAGAAGTTTTTAAATTAAATTTGATGCATCTGTAGTAGAAGTTTTACCTCTTCAAGTGAGAAGTAAATTAGCATAATGCTTGCAGCTATCTCCGGATAATTTCTCTGAATTGTACCGACTTTTCCTAAGAAATGTCTCAGTTTCTTTTGTTTCTACGCAACATCGAAATCCCAATACTGAATTTCTTTCATTATGGTCTCTTTTTATTAGATTGAGGTAAATCGATGCACTAACATCCTCTGCCGTTTTGAATTCAGCTACAGATTTGAAAGCCATTTCCCATTGCGACAGTGTCACAGGTTCATATGTTGTAGTTGTGTCACATTTTAAAAATTCTTGTATTTTAACATTTTTCTCAACGATATGAAACACTCTTTGTGTTTGTTCACTATTTGCCATCAAATTCTGCGATAAGCTCAGGATTGCGTTTAGAGCACCATCTAAGGACACAAAAGGTATGGTGTTTTGAATATCAGGGTACTTAAGAATTTTTTTGCATGAAATCAAAAATCCAGCTAATGCGTCTTCTCTGTTCAAGATTGAAAGTGTCTTGTGACTACCCACTTCCCCAATGCGATAGATAGCAGCTGGTACACCTGCATCGATAGCACGCCAAATCAATTCTTCTGTAACCCATTTGCTTTGGCAGTAACCATTGATCATTTGTGCCACGTTAGGAAAATTTGGTGACAAACGTTCCTCCGGTACAAAGAAACATTTGGCTCCATCTGGAACCTCATAACCATCAAAGACAGCAATAGATGACATGTGATGAATCCATTTAAGTTTTCCATTCGTTGCAAATTGAATAACATTTCGAGTCATGGCAACAGTAGTACTGCGCATTTGTGCAAAACTTTTAATAAAGTTTACTTCAGCAGCTCCATGGTAGATGATGTCAACAGTGGTAAGCAGTATTTGGTATTGCGCAGAATTTAAACCAAACAAATTCTTGCTGACATCTCCAGCTAGAACGGTCACACGCTCTGCTGCCATCCTTTCATAAATGTGCGACAGATGATTACTTGTGAAGATAGTTTTCATTCGATTTTGTGCATCTACATCATTTTTGGAGCGCACAATACAGACAACATTAAACTCAGTAAGACGCAATATCTCTATGAGAAAAGCGGGGCCCATGTATCCTGTAGCTGCGGTCAGTAAAACAGTTTTTCTAAAAGCGTTGTCAAAATTTGGTTTGAATTGCTCAGGCGCTCTTAATTTTGTAAATTCCACAGTTAGTAAGCATTCAGCTTCGAAATCAATAGGTTCGGGTTTGTCCGTATGTTCATCGTTATGATAAATACGTTCGATAAAATCCGAAAACTGAGGAAATTGGAATATGTCATGGACTCGTGCGTTGGGGAACCTGGGAACGAGGGATGCGATTAGTTTGAATGCAGTCATTGAGTTCCCACCAAGTGAAAAAAAGTTGGATTCTTGAACTATGTGGAAATCAGGTATTCCAATTACAGTTGCCCAAACTTTTCGAATGGTTTCAAATTTGAATGTCGTTTCAAAGTTTTCCTTGACATTATACTTTTCTGCGATGAGTGATTTAAGGAAGAGTCTGTCGATTTTCCCCGAGGGATTCTTTGGAAATTTATCCAGGAATTCAATTCGATTCGGAATTGCATGCCGCTGTAGCCTCTGTTGTAAAAATTTAAAAAGTTCTTGCTTCGATGGTTCTATTTCTGTCGGGTTTAGTGTACAAAACGCGACTATATGCTTTGTCGTCTCTATCTCACTAATTAGCACAACTGCTTGTTTGATTAAAGGAAAATTCTGAAGATTTGTTTCAATTTCCCCCAGTTCTAGCCTTACTCCGTGTATCTTCACTTGAGTGTCTTTTCTTCCAACAACAGTTAAATTACCATCAGCCGACCAATAGCCAATGTCTCCTGTCTATAATAAAAATTGAGATTTAAAAAACTCAGTAAAGTGGAATGAATTACAGTAAATCAGTAATCAAATCAGCTACTGATAAAACTCAAATTGGTAGCTTTGATTCAATATCAGAGACTAGACTAAATTGCGCCATCCTTAATAGGCTTAAATTAAATTATGATTGTGATATTTGACCTTTCAAAATTTAACCCTTTAAAATTAGTGACACATAGGAATTTAGTTTTTGTAACAAAAAATGTGTAATTGTGAAAATTGTTTGTATTTAATTTATTGCTAGCTTCACATTAAGTAGTATTACAAATTGTTAACAGAATATAATTCTTGTCAGCCGGCGTTGCTCAGAACCTCCTACAGTATTGCAAAAATAATTTTGTATTTGTATAGGTGAAATTTTTGGCAAATTGCAACGGTTTGTGAAAGTACTTCCTGACATCAACAAGATTTATACAAAACAATCAATGAGGGTTATAAATGCCCTAAAAGTTTCCGGAAAGTTTCGGAAATATTTCCGGGAATATATATTAATCGATAACAAAACAGTCGATTGAAAAATAAACCAGCGCGAAATACAAATTTACACAAAACTATAAATGCGAGTTGTTAGTGAGAGTAATGTGGACAGTCTACATCAGAAGTTGCAACCTAGTAAATTCCAAACTTGAAGCAATATTATTACTTTATATTTTGGTATATTAATTTATGAAGTTTTCATAAATTAATGTGGTAAAATATAAACTAACTGTCTCACTCTCACTTTTAATTTCTCGAATGGTTACACCAAATAAATACATTCGTTCAAAACCTCAGCTTTTTGTGCTAATTTTTGCTGACCTTGAAACTACTTGTCTAGTTTTAAAACCTGAAATGTATTTAAACACGTTTGAAAAATCAAAATTTTTGGTTCACTGCTCTAAAAACTAGTTGTTTTCTTTCCATCCAAATTTTCAGACAATTCCTAAGCAACATTTCTCAATTGGAAACTAAACAGAAGTATCACAAGTCAATGTTTCTAATCAAATACATAGAAAATGCTGATGTTTACTTGTTTATTACCACCATTAATTTAATTGGATCGCGGTAAGACAGTTTCTCCCAGTAGCCTAGATGCCATGATTTCAAATGCAAATTTTATATTTTTTCTTTTCATTTTGCAGGCAGATATGTAGACAACATGAAACTTGGATAAACTTCTCTAAATTGCCTGCATTCAGTTGAAAAATATTGTCTTTAGGGCGCAAATTATTCATCGGAAGTCACCAGTTGAATATTAACAATGTTCCCGGATAGTTCCGGAAATGTTCCCGGGAATATTTCTCAAAAAATAAATTGCCGGAAATTTTACAACCCTATGTCTGCCATTCACGAAAGAATTGTTTTAACATTCTTCTAATTTTTTTATTTTTAGAAGCAGTTAACGATTCTCAGTCGCCTTCGTTAGATTTAAAGAAATCTTGGCAGTTAAATTTTCTACTCATAAAAAATGCTTGAATGTGGTAGAAATTTGTGTCACATCTGAAAAGCAGTTGAAGTCACATATGAAATATGAATCGTCCTAGCCAGATTCCAAAGAGGCTTAACAAACAAGTAAGATCATAACCTTGCAAACAATTCTGAATTGGACAGAATCTTATAAGATCATTCCTATGACTTCTCTGCGGTCCAATTCTTCAAGTGAGGTTGAAGCATGGGTCTGGCGGACAAATAGCCTTATTTCCGTTTTACTTTTGCTTTTAAGGGATTTGTACGTAGAGTTTCCAATTCATGTACCAAATAGATTAGGATTTCTTTCAGGTAGGACTTCTCACATTTGATATTCGAGTCTAGATGTTGTGCACAGATTACAGGAGATAATGTACAATACATTGACTAATTTAACCATTGTTTCTGAAGTCAAGCTTGTTCAAATCTTATGAACTCGACAGAGATTGCCAGTGGGACTACAAATAACCTCAATATATGACATGAAATGTGCAATATTCTGTTCCATTTCAGCAATGCGACGACAAGATCTACTTGCATGCAATGCGTCGAAGAAATCTGACGAATACTGCATATAATGTGACCTTCAATAACTTCTACATTATACGAGAGAAATTGTACAAGGTTTTTTTCACATTCAAATATTGGTTTCTAAGGCAAGATCTGTTTCAAATCCGATGATGGCAACCGAGCTATTCTATGTTACGTCAAATTAATGGCATCATAAATCGTGTCTACAAGATGTCCGGTGTAAACAAATTTTGTTTAAGTCTAATGAGGACTGGCAAACTTTAACTATGCAGTGTCCTTTCATCCATATAATACTTTTTGCGCAGCATTTCATTTGGCACAAAAACGTTAATTAAAGTTTCCATTTCTATAAAATAAATAAGGGTTCATCATAGCGAGGGTAAAGCAAAGATTTTTCTAATTATTAATAATTGCCATATGTACTACAATATCATTTTTCAACGAAAATTTAAGTTTTATCCTAAACCTATTGTCAAAGCGTAATTACCACCTAAGCATTTTTAGTTAAATAAACATGCATTTTACAGTTCCATTACTGAAAGATTTTGTGCCGCCTTTGATTTATTTTTTATAACTCATATTCGAATAAGAAGGCGAAAATTCCACAGGTTTTTAAAACTCTCACAAATTAGACTATTGCGACACTATTTAACATAAGAAAAGTTAACAAAACATTCGTAGAAACGATTATCAGAAACTTGAGCAGTTCATAATGTTTGAAAAATTTTGACATACAGTCAATTTTTAATTTTCCGTAAAATCTTTCTCAAAAATTTCGCCTTATTTGAACGCAGTGTAAAGGAAGAATATTTTCTTAGTACCTTATATATTGACGTGGTCGTACCAAATGGATTCGGTATTAAAGCTGTTGCTGTTAGTTCCACGTCATTCAAATAACCTCCCATCAACCCGACTCCTCCAACACAAATCTCCCCCCTCACACCAATCGGAAGAGGCTGCAAAAATTCATCCAAGACGAAGACTTGTGCACCTTTGATTGGCTTTCCAACAGGTGGATTCATGTACTGATTTCCACAATACATGTCAAATGCAGTAGCAATACATGCTTCTGATGTGCCGTACATAAAACTGCAGTTAAATTTCCAATGCTCACTTTTTAGTATCAATTGTCGGCATTTTTCCCCCGTAAACACTACCCACTTTACTTTGGACAAGTAGATATGTTGGCTTGGCGGCAAAGCAACAATAGCCTCAGCAACTCCTGTAGATACTGTGAAATTTTTAATATCATTTTCATATATCCATGGCAGGAGCTCTAGTAAATTGAGACGTACTTTCTCCGGCGGTATGTACATTGTACCTCCGACGCTAATTGTTGCCCAGACATCAAATATGGACAAACCAAATCCAGTTGGAACGGCCAACATTGTCCGAAGGTGCTCGCTTGTGTCATATTTGCTAACCGCAAAAAATGCGGTACATGGAAGGCACTTATTCGTAAGTCTGATGGCTTTCGCTGATCCTGTGGATCCTGAAGTGAAGAATATGTAAGGGCAATCATTTCTCGTATCTACAGATTGAAATTTGTTTAAATCATTCAACTCTTCGCTGGCGAAATGTATCCCTTGAATTTCCTTAGAACAATCGTCAATAAATATGACTTCTTCGTATTGAATATTTATGCTTTTAAATTTTTCCCTTGTAGTGATTAGTATGGGATGACCTAGTTTTCTCAAACACGCTTCAACCTGTTTTACTGTATTTGCATAGTGTATCATTGCTATAGTTTTTCCTAACATCAGAATACCGAGATTTGTTGCAACATTGTCTATTCCTTGTGGTAACAATACGCCCACATGATTATGTTCAGTAGCCACAATTTGAATTTTTGTTAATATTAATTTTGCCATTAGTATTGATTGTTGGTATAATTCAGTATAGGTCCGATCTACCCTATGTGTACCATAATCCTGGACAATAGAAATTGAATTTGGCCATTTAGAAACACTTTGTAAGAATATACTTATAAAACTGACACCACTATTTGTATCTTCCACGTTTTTCTCCTGGATATTGTTAAATTCAAACAAGATTTTATGCCTTTCTGCTTCGGAAAGTATTTGCAGATCTTGAACCAATTTGTCTTTCTCGAAAAATCCGTTTTTTAGTGTTGATGAAACATGAGTTGCAAGTTGTTTAATCTGGTCAATGTGGTAAAAATTTGGATCGAAATGGATAATAATATGTCGTTCAGACTCATTCGTTGTGCAATTTCCTAATTCAAAAAAAATATTAAATCGGTTGAAATTTGGCGACGTTAATAACTTTGTGCCAACTCCAAAACGAAACAAGTGACTTATTTCTGCATGTAAAGTAGCATTTTGCTCCAGTAAATTTTGCAACTGCACTTCCTCAAACGTGGCTGTATTTTGAGTTTTTTGTGCATCCGCTTTATTATATAAGTCCCCAAACGATATTTTATGTAAAAAATTTAGGATCAGAATTTGATATGTTGTTGAATTCCGGAGGATGGTGATCACTATATTTTCTTGTCCGGAGTAACGATTAAGCACGATGGCGACAGCAGTTATAATAAATGTTTCCAAATTTCCTTTCTTATTCCCGTTTGCACTTTCAAATAGTTCAATATCCAAGTCTTGTATATTGTACGTTGCTAATTTTGTACAATCATGTGCTTGAGTTTTTTGTTCTGATTCATGTGTTTTGTATTGATCAGTGGTAAGACTCGGTAAATATGCACTAGGGACAGAAGAAAATTCAAGCAATTTTTTTTTAAGACAATACATTTTGTCAAGACAATATGGAAACCTGGTGAAGTTTAACAACTTACATGGACAATAATAGTATAATAAATTTTATTATTTTTCAAAATTGGATCAACGTTCTCCTAAATCGGAGAACGGCAATCCGATAACTCATATAATTAGGATACTTGCGGTCTCGCGGCATTGGCCATTTGTCTAGGAACAGGGAACCACAACGTCGTTAACGTGTAATCTTTTACTTCTGTAGATTAAAAAAGTTTCGAACTTCCTGAATTAATTTAATAAACTAATTTAATAAAGATAAAGAGTTTTTTTAGCGGAACTCAGCTTAGGTCATCTTGGAAGATGAGAGTTATGGCATAGTAGTTCCATTTTTATGTATAACAAACGCATTATATATCTGCCTTATCCGTCCTTCCGTCTGTCCGTCCATTCGTACGTGCTCTAACTCAAAAACTAATTGACGGATCGAGATGCGGTTTTCACTAATCAATACACCATACACTAGGAACGGAAAGATGAGCGATATCTGTCAATTGTGACTGAGTTTTTTTATTTTTCACCCGAAACTCAATTTTTGACTTATGAAAAATTGCATGTTAAATAATAACTAGAATATTTTGATAACCAATGAATGAATCGATATTGGGTTTTCACCACGCCCATGCCTCAATCTCCACCCCGCACTTCCTAACTACCTAACAACCTAACAGTCTAAGTTGGAGATGCCCGACATCGGGCATTATCCTACCTTAGGCATTATCCGACCTCGGGCATTATCCTACCTTAGGCATTACCCCGTTATCGATATTTAAATATTCTCATTTTTACCAAATCATTCTTATGATACCGGAAGCAGGGGTGCGAGTGGGCTGACTTTTTGAAAGCCAAGCCCAGCCCGTTAAGAAATCTATTATTTTAGCCCACGGCCCACTGACCCACTGGGCCTTCGGCCCAGCCCAGCTCAGCCCATCAAAAAAATAAATTTCCTTAACCCGGCCCATTCGCTCCTCTGACCGGAAGTTGAGAAAACTGCTTGTCATCTAGTGTATTAAGAATGAAACTAGTTTTTTTTAATTTAAAGGATGGTTTATCGTTGCATCCAAGCAATCACGCCAAATGTTGGTCTGGACTTAATATTTAAACCTCTTAAGTTATAACAAACTTAGACTCAAACGTAAAGTGTGAAAGTGAGAAAAATTATGTCGGTCCAGACTTAAACCTCATATTTAAATTCATCTATTAATGATAGATAATGCATACAGAGGAAGATTGCATCGGGCAAAATTCTAACAAGTTTTTGAGAAGAGAAGGTGATTTGATCTGTATTATGGAAGGGGAGAAAAGTAATATTTTTAATTATTCCCTGGAGTCCAGAAATAATTACATATACAGATGAGGTTAGTTTGATGTAAGTTTAGAATGGAATGAGATAGTGATTTCCAACCCCCTAATTTTTTATACATGCCTTTTACAGTTAAAACTTTCTCCATTAGGTAGTTATTTTTTAATTCCAGGGTATGTCTTACGATAATTACTGACTGCATTCTTGCGGATTTTGTTAATTTTTTTTATAAGATCAAACCCGGAGAATTTGGTCAGTTGGGGAAATTAATGAGTGAAGGAATAAAATTTAAATAATTAAATTTGAAAAAAAATGTTAGTCGGTTTCTGAATTGAGGATTTTGTTTGTTTGTTCAATTCTAACGTCGAAAAGAGACATACTTGGTCCCTGTATTGCCTCGCCATTGCATTGCTTGTCATTGTTAGGTTACCGGACGAAATTCTAGTTAGAATATTTTTTTTATAACGTAATTTACTAATTTTCAAGCACAAATTATCCATCTATAGGTTATACCCGAATTTGGTAAAAATGATGTTAGAGACGCTTAATGATTATTTTGGTGACCTCTGGAGGTCAGAAGTCAATTCCTACAGAGTTGGTCTCCATTGAAACATCACTCTGACGTGATTTTATCTTCATGTAAATTTTGACAATAATCGAAAAGATTATTTTCCTTCCGTAATGGTAAGTTACATGACCACTGGAGGGCAGAGGTCAATTTTGGGAGGGGTACTCCCATGACAAATTTTATTCTTTATGACAAAATCGTCAATAATTGGGATAATTTTTATTGCCAAACTTCTGGTTTGTTTTTGTCCAGTATTAATTCCTATATTTCCAAACAATAATGATATTGACAAGGTTCCTTGACAACAGAAACAGATAAGGTTGTCACGCCTCAATAAATTTTGAAGAAAAAAATTTATACACAAACTCGACCATAAACAAACAGTTTGGTTATTACAGATTTCATACATTAATTTTACAGCACCTAGCCAACAGAGTTCTTCGTTGGGTGCCTTCGGCACCCAGTGAAAATTTTGAAATATTTTAATATTTCGATTGAATATTTTGATGAAGACATCCATGCTTGACGATACGTTTGTGAGACAAAAAGTAGAGTAGCCTGTGTATTTCTACACTGGACCATGGGTCTCCTTATCTCACAGGAGAGTTTTGAACTCATACTTGTCATTATCTCTGGGGATTAAAGCCTCGCTTGGCTACTGTTAGAGTACGAGTCTCCTCACATCTAACCACCGGGCGATACAGAATCCTTTCCACAGAACCCCCCTTCCCAATAACACTGGTCCCCAGTGTTCATTCTCAAGAGCCTACTGTATCCTCTAACACAGTACACCTAAACTTAATTTTCTACGGATTCGGCAAATGACGAAAATTCAAACGCCCAGATTATTAATAACTAAAGAGATAACCTAACCTAACTAACGGAGTGAAAACCCTGGAAGACTTTGGAAAAGTCTCGGGGTTGGGGAGACTCGAACCGGGATTCTGCTCGCCATCTTATGCGAAACAAAAAGTAGAGTAGCCTGTGTATTTCTACACTGGACCATAGGTCTCCTTATCTCACAGGAGAGTTTTTAACTCATACTTGTCATTATCTCTGGGGATTAAAGCCTCGCTTGGCTACTGTTAGAGTACGAGTCTCCTCACGTCTAACCACCGGGCGATACAGAGTCCTTTCCACACTTTTGTAACCATATTTTCCTATTTGCTTGTCTGTTTTGATTCACTGAAATTATATGCTGATTAATTTGTGCAGAACTATAAGTACATTTTATTATTTAGAGACAAACATTTCTTCAAAAATTTTGTTTCCTTATATTTGGTGACAAACAAATTTGGTATTCTCAGAACTTTTAAAAATAATTTATGTATCCATTTACTTTGTAAGAAATTATTTGTTTCCACACTTTCGGCGCGAAAGAACGTATCAAAATTTAGTTATCTTTCCCTGGCTCAATGTACCTGTATGTTTATATTTACTTGTCTCCAAACAAGCCTACGTCGTTGCAATTGGTTACATATCTCTACCTGCTTCTGCGCAGCTCTTCGCGTCTACACTGGTGCATGTGTCAGATTATTATTGTACTCACTTGATTTGCGCCAAAATTTTTGAAATTTGTACCAAATTGTTTAAAATTTTGCCAAATTAAAAAACGATGGTGTTATTATTACGTAAAGTAGATGAATTGCTTACATTCGCAGAACATGGCAATCTGGAATGAAGAATAGATGTAAGAATTTTCAAATCGGTGACCAATTGGAATTTAATAGAAGCAACTTAAAAGCGCTCCTACACCTGCACCATCCATTTCAATTGATATTGGTACAAAGTACAGTTTTAGTTTTAAAATTTGTTAACACTATATGTAGAGTGTATATAGTGTTAACACTATATACAGTGGGAATAGCTGGGGAGTGGACAATGACACCCAACTTCACACACCCCATTTCACTAGTATCATTAATTAATGAGATTCAAATTTTACACTAGTAGATTGATAACCTATAATCTTGTTTTAAAGCGTTAAAAGGGGGGGGGGGGGGGGGCAGAAGCCCAAATGCAAAAGGTGTCAAAATTTGGGTTTTGTTTTTGAAGGAATTAATTTTGCTAATTCATTGTTTTTGCTAACTAATAATAGTTTTACGCTTAATTGTTTTTTCTCATTACTGGAATGGGTCTACCACCACACCTGCGACTAATAGTTATAAAAATTAGTTACCGCTACCCTGAAGATACTTACCAACAAGTGATGGAAAGGTATAATGCCCATCCATCTACAATTAACCATCAAATTCGAAGTAAGATTCATAAAAAATATTATTGACAAGTTTGAATCGTCGTTCACACTGTTGGACTTGAAACAAAAATCTCCAGAAACCTGCAACTGAAGAAGAAATGGCAGCAGCTGTCATAGCTGCTGCTTTACTCGATCTACACACAACTAGGAAGCTCGGTCTGGATTCCGGAATTAGCCAAATGTCAGTAGTAAAAATTCTAAAGCAGAACAATTTTCACCTCTACAAAATGCAAATACTGCACATGTTGAATGACGACGATGCAGATCGGCGATCAGATTTTTGCGAATGGGCACGTGCCATGTGCCATAAAAAACCGGAATGGACGCGCATTATTTTCGGTGACGAATGCTCAGTTCATTTAAATGGAGAAGTCAACCGGCAGAATTTCAGGCTTGTAACAAATAGTCCAAAAATTACTTTTACAAAGTCGTAGTTAGTCAGATCCAAATATACGCATCTTGATTAATACTTGAGTAATAATCAGTCATATTGCGATCGCATATCTGGGTGTCCTTCATGATTTTAATATTCTATCCATTATTTTTCAAATTAAATCATTCAGTTCCTAACCTTACGCGCAAAATAGTTGTGCCCGTCTATGGTCCCTGGGTGGGGTGTGTGAACTTGGGTGTCATTGTCCACTCCCCGGCTATTCCCACTGTATGTGTTTACATCAAAATACTAATTTTAAAATTAATTTTTCTACCTATTCCAGTGTAGATTTAAAAAAAATATTTATTTATATCCCGAACGGGAATTCTCGTGGTTACCTCGGGAAACCATTTCCCGAATTTCTCGAAATTTCCCGTTTAGCTTTTCGGGATATGCAATCTCTATTTGTGACAGAAAAAAATTGACTGGTTTACCTGATAAATTTTTTTGAATGAGTGNATTTGTGACAGAAAAAAATTGACTGGTTTACCTGATAAATTTTTTTGAATGAGTGTGTTAACTTACTTATGAGTACATCATATGAGTGATGTGTTGTAGCTAATACGAATCAATCGTATTAGCTACCTAATAGCAATCCTTCATAAAGATGAAATGAAAAATCTTAAAGGCATCATCAATATTCTTATTCCAATGACAAATTCTATTAACTCATTTACAAATACAGTGGTTTTAGCTTAATGTCACCTCCGAGGGAGCCAAAAAATCGGTTGACAGTGGGCGGAGTTGACATTAGCCGATAATGTCAACTGACTGATAATTCAAAGATTAGGTGACATAAACCGAAGTTCCTGGTTTTAGAGGCGTATTTTATGATACGACACCTTTTTCGATTTATTTTACAGTTTTTGAAGTTATTACCTGGATTTAGAATACTCTAAAAGCAAATTACTTCTTAATCATTAGTCGTTCGAAAAAACGTTATACGGTCTCTTTACGCTTTGAGATATTATCTTCTCAGAAACTCCCAAAATATCGGTACTTGTTTGCAAAGTTCTTCACTTCCAATGTTGCTTATCATTAAAACTTTCTCAATCCTAACCATGTACCTATCTAAAGTTGGCATACTCGCGGTTGGAATAAATCCGCCAATGCGGGTTAGTCTTTAAAAAAATAAACTTACGATCGAGGATCTCATAGTAGAATACAACAAATAGGTTAATGAAACAGTTCCCCCAAGGGTCTGTGACCGCCCACACAATTTAAACAAACACGAGTATATTCTGGGCCTAAGAACCGAAAGTTTCCATTAAATTGTGGTTATGTGTCATACATTCTGTTCAAATGAGATGACAATAGGCGGAGGTTGACCATAGGAGGTGTGACCATAGGCAGAGTATCTAGTACATGAGACCATGAAGTTTAGCCGGGGGAAAACCAACAGGGTAAGCGAAGTGTGACATTAAGGGGTAGTGACATTAAACTGAAACCACTGTAGTATCATCACATAATAAATCATAGTATTCCTTGGGAGATGACGGTGGATTTTTTGAACACTTCTCCACAAGTGGTCGATGGATGGCAACATATATAGGGAAAATCGGTTGAAACAATAAAAACAATTTTTTTTTGTAATATAAATTGTTGCGATATAATAAATTGGTTATTAAATTAACCAATACAGGGTTAATATACAAAAGTAAAAAATGAGTTGAAAAATTCGAAGTAATGAATTAGTAAAATCAGTCTCAGAAGTTTTTGAATTTATTTTTTTACGTAGATAATTTATGAAGCAGACTGACTTGACGAATAGGTTACCCATCATGGTGTGTTTTTAAACTCGAATATCTCGAGAACGGAAGGGTTTATTTCAATTCTGCAAAGACCAAATTGAAGATAAATGCTGAAAGTTTCATTTAAAATATTTTCCGGAGGTAGGGGTCATTGGGTCACTAGCGCAATTGCCCAGAGATACCATATTATAATACATGGTTTGAAATTATAATCTATGGTACGACGTCATCACCATAGATTATAAATCGCCAACAATGGATTTAAATCCATGGTACGTACCATATTTTATAAATCGTCTACCATAGATTTAAATCCCGTTTAAGGCTAGTTTGACAGAGTCAGAGCCATGACGCCCAGAGTCAATGGCTCTGTCTCAGGCCAAGCTTGGAGTCATGGAGAATACTAATCTTTTTTCTTAACATCATTCAGTTATTTTTTTTAAATCAAGTAATTAAACCTTTTCATACTCCGTCTCAACACTAAAAGATGATCGATAAGTTCACTGAATAGGTAATCAACTACCGTCATCATAGTTTGTAAAATGTTTGGCGACACCAATAGGTGAATTAAAATTTTATAAATTAGTGACTTAGTATAAACCAACCGAATTTTGAGTAACGGAATAATCAAAGGAAAGGTTACTCCTCGCCGAATTGGGTGAGTAATACCTGACACTTCAACCGATTAGAAATCTCACGTAGATTACGAATCTGGCATCCATTGTTGGCGGGCGCAAGTCAAATTTAACAAAAAATTTGCAAATTTGTGCAAATTTGATTTATTCTTTTATATACTTTGGAGGAATTATAGCAAATGTTCGACTCGCAGGTTAACTCAAAGTGATACCTAAATCGATCAGTAATGTGTAGACTGTGATTCTGAGATCGGATATTTTCCAAACCTCATCTTCTGAAACCATTGAAACTTTCAAACGAAAAAATCTAAACCAAATCTAAAAAGGTAAAAAAAATTTTAAAGAAAAAAAAACCTAAAGAAAGCGTCAAGAAACTTATGAAAACCTAAGCACAGCTAAAAAATTAAACAAAGTTTAAATCAAACAAAAAAAAACTTTAAAAGAAAGCCTAACAAAACCTAAATCAAACCAAACAAAAAACCTAAAAGAAAACCTAATGGAAATACAAAGAAACCTAAAGAAAACCTACAAAAAACCTAACAACCTTAAGAAAACCTAAAGAAAACCTAAAGAAAACCTGAAACATAACTTTGAAAACTAATTGATACCTAAAAATTTTGTCTTGGGATCGCTAAAAATGAAGCCAAAGACCTTGCTCGTGAACTCAACTAATTCTCAGTCCCTTTGGATTGACATTTCTATAGAAACACGGTGAGTTTTGGATATGAACCTACCATAGGATCTCCCAAGATTGCTATGCGAAATCTACAAAAAACATCTTTGATAAGGTTAGTCCATAACTCGGCTCATTTTCAAATTTCGTCTTTTTGAAGTTGGATGTCGAACCGACATCTAACTCCGTTCTCAAGGCTATATTCTACCATATTTGGAAATCAAGAAATCGGAAAATTAAAATTTTTTGAAATAGGGGAGTTATGGACTAACCTTATCAAATATGTTTTCTGTAGATTTCTCATAGAAACCTTGGGATCTCCCCTTTCGCTTAATGTTAGAGAGTTGGGAATGTCATCACACTATTAAGCGGAACGGCAACAAAGCTCCATGTACATACCTTGTAATTATTAATAGTCAAAAAAATAATCAATAGTAGATGTTACAATAAACAACGAAATTTGTTGAAGATGTTCAAATCTAGCTAATTCCACTTTCTTTATTACTATTTTAAACACAAAACTTACGTTTTCAAAACTTGCAGCTAATTTTTTTTTAATATTTGGTGTTAATTTTCTAGTTTGAGATAGTTTTTATAACAGTTTTTATTCTCCAAATGTATTGGCATACTTACCTATATGGTTTCAAGCTATATCTAATGAAGCAAAAAATTTGTAAGAATTTCTTTATATTTTTCAGCAAGCACACATTTTGAATTAGTGTTTAATACTAACCATTTTAAATTATGCGGAGTAAATAGAGATAAGTGTGTCATCGGAAACTTTTATTTATCTATAAGTAGTTTAGTATAAGCAAATAAATAATTTTAAATGTTTAAAGTTATAACAATAGGTTTTGTTACTTTAGGAGGGAACGCAACTCATGTACTCAGCGTTCAACATATATGTTGATGGTAAATTTAATACAACTAACCACAATGGAAGAATTAGGATAATTTCTATAACATTTGCTTTTTTGGGTAAATCTAATTTGGCTGACATTTATAAGCCAATGCTTGTGTGCCTCTAAATCCACTTGATGAATCCCGATTGAGGGTATGTAGTGAGTACAGAGAGGTAATAAAAATTCATACCTCATTTATTCTGTCTACTGATTTGACACTTTAATCGCATGAACATATAAAAAAAATTTTTTATCATTACTCTCCAATTCAGGCAGCATTTAACCTTAACGATTATTTTAAAACAATAATTTCCGCCACGAAAAACAATTTTCCAACTAAAGAACAACTTTCTAAGAGAACCTTGTTTATTGGACAATATCAAACATTTATCGGTTGCTCCCCGGTTTCTTCACCTGGGTGCCTTGTGGATTGCTGGATGAAATGATGGTGATTGGTGTTTTCTTAGCATCGCCACTTGCGGCTGGTACAAAGTTATAGTTAGGTTTCTTAGTTGTAGATGTTATCCAATCCGTATCCAGTGGGTTACTCAAGAATTCAGCTTCTATTAAGAAAACGTAAAAATTACAAATTCCTATCCTCTACTTTACCTAGTTTCGTTAAAAATTTAGAATCATTCTTCAAAGGAGCACTATGAATAATAGTTGATATCTACTTAAATTTGTTTTTGCAATTTTGTCGACATACTAAGTAGCAACTTGTAGCAAACTCTGTAGGGTCACCCGATAGATTCGCAAACAGCGGAAACCAATGTAATGCGAATGACTCATTTGGTTTGGTATAAACCTTTTGCAGAAAATGTCCACTTTTTGTATGAACCCAAAAGCGTTCAAAATATGTAGAAATTGGAGACTAATCGGAAATTTAATCCTAGCAGATGAGGTACGTTGACAATGTTTTAAACCTCTGCCTTGAAAAACTTTTCAAATCGCGGTCGAAGCTTTCCATTAGTAACATAGTTGTCTTGTTCAGTTACATAGCTGTCGATGCTAGCTAAATAACTGTATTCTTATTAGCAATAAAAAACAAAAATGGGCTAGACTTAGGTCTCATAATTTTCTATTAGTAGCACAGCGTGTCAAAAGTTGTACCTAACATACGTAGTTGGATGAAAAACTTGAGCCAATCAAACTCAACGGGAGTTTGCACAACTGTAATTCTGTAACATGAAAAGTATCAAGAAACGATATCATAATTTTATACCTGAGAAATTGTAAGGTTCACTTAATCGCTGTTTCTCTAACGGCATCTCCTTATAAATGTCGAGTGGGATACGATCTAAATAAGGAAAACAGTTTATCTGTATTTGAAAACAGTTAATATGATATATCACAACATACCTTCACATTGTACTTTTGTATTTGAAAAGAAAGACATAGGTTGGCGATAACTATAAATTCCAATCCTTCCACCTTTATTTGGATAGTCGTCCCAAAGGTTTCCAGTGTCGATAATCATGATATTATTATCAAAAATTTTAATTCGCACGAGGCCAATAGACGGACGATGAATCACTAGATGTGTATACTTCTTAAGTGGTTCCCAAGATAACTTTTTGGGATCTAACCATAAACTTTTTGCCTAAAAGTTTAATATTTTGCTAGTTATGTTCAATTTCGTTAGATTTATTGTTATTCAGAATTACCTGATCTTTAAATTCTTTACGGTAAAGAAAAATTTCACGGCGTTCGTCAATTTCTAGCCACTTTGCTGTGGCATTTACTAATCGAACGGTTAAGCCTGGGGTGGTTAATTTGTTTGCAGGTCGACTCCATGATACAAAATATCCGGACTGACCCTCAACCATACTTACAAAATGAAACGTATTATATATTCGTTACAGAAATCGACACCCTGTTTACCTAAACAGAAATCCGATGAGCCCTTGTCCTACTGAATCAGTTGACCAGAAAGTGCCTCTATAGTTTACAGCTGGGTAGATCCGTGCAGCTATACAAAATGTAAGGTAAAGACGAAGCATGTCAAAAATTAGGTAATAGTTAAGCATAAAGTATCGTATTATTTCCAATTGCTTATGCATTACTAATAGAAGAAAATCATAATTTAAAAAGACAGGTTTTGAACTTCATTGAAAATTTTACAATAGTTTTACACTATTTTCACATAGCGTTTGCAAATTTTTATATGCAATTATTTTTAATACAATTTCAAATACTAGTTTCTAAATTTGATACAATAATGAAAAGCACTCGTAATACACCCATACTCGTTGGAAAAATCTGTATACAAATTTTGTCAAATATCTTTTGTCCATTTTTTTTTACAAAACTTGTACAAAACATGAACCGAAAGTCTAAATTTTAGAATCTCTTTTTGTTTATTACCGTAAAATCGCGTGTAAAAGCGGAATGTTACATAACAAAAATCAAGCTTAAAATTTTTCTAGACGCGGTTGCTTTTATCATTGAATTCATTTCCAACAACCAATCTTAACCCAGGTTAAGATTGGTGGTTTTTTCTTTAGTTCGGAGTAAAGCACCCACTTCTACTTTGGCTTTACAATTGGATAATTAATGTGTTTATCTATCCCAACATCTTTTCCGGAAAGTACTACTAACCTTCACAAGCGTGAGTTTTTGCCTTTAGCATTTTTTTTACCATTGTAAGTGCCTTTATTGGTAAACATCGTATAGTTGATTTTGATGACCCGTGGATCTCAGCAATAGAGTCACAGAGAGGTTAACGGAATAGTAATCCGGATTAAGGATTACTAATCCATAATCCGTAATCCTGCAGTTCTATTCTAGAAGCTAATTCATAATCCTTAATCATGCGAACGCGGATTAAAAATTTTAATCCTTAATCTCTAATCCACACTTTCATATTAATCCAATTGGGATTAATCAATTAATTGGAGAGATCGAACTTAAGTCAATTAACTAATTTCACCCTGCACGATGCCAGGAAGTTGAGTTTTAAACTTCGATAGATTCTGCACAAAAGTTGAACCGTGGGAAATATTCATATTGGAGGTTATAATTTTATAGGCTATAATTGTATTGTTAGGCAGGAATATTTATATGTAACATTTCTTTCCAGGGATGGTATTTGTTTTGAATTTGAAGAGGTCAAATCAGAACTTTGCCGCATTTGTGGGTTTATTTTAACGCTGAAACGGAATTATCTAAATAAATAGTATGACTTGTTCCATAAATTGATAGTTTATAAAGCTATTTTTTATTTTATCAAGTTTCCTCAATGCAAACGAGCACCATTAACTGCGTAAGGATCAACAAATGGCTTACTCCGGATTAAGAGTACACCATTAAAATAAACAAAATTCCAAAGAAATGTAACAATGAGACAAACTTGTCTCTAGAATAAAATCTATTTCATCATTTTTACGGAATATTATACCTGCTGTATCACCAAACTGTTGACTCGACTGCAAAAAAAGTTCATTTACAAAATTGTTGATGAAAAGATTTTTTTTAATCCCTAAAGCCTAGTATCCTTGAGCAATTGACAAAAATTATCCAGTAAAATTTTATCTCAGAAAAACTTTTTCGAGAAAAAAAGTAGAAAAAAGGTAGAAATATTTCTAGATTTCTTTTTCTTTTTCGTATCCAAGAAATTCTTTTGAAAATAATCTTAGAAAAAACACTTAGGCTATCTAGGTTTTAATTTAAAATGTTCAAAGAAGTTTAAATTGATGCTTTTTCCCACTCTAGATTACATTTTTCTGGAAAAATAAATGTACTGCACATTTAAAATTTTTCGGGAAAAAAGAAGTGGTTTTTTGTCACGGGACAAAATTTTTCCAGAAAAAATTTGATCGTGGATACCGCGAAGACAATTTTTCCAACATTTTTCTAATCTGATCCATTTTTCCGGAAAAATGAGCTCAAGGATACTAGGCTTAATCACGATATTAATCTGGATTAATTAATCCATAATCCTCAATCTCGCGAATGATAGTGAAAAATTAATCCTGGGTTAATCCAATCTGAAACACAGGCTAATCCTCCAATCCTTGATTCTAATTCACTTATTCACAAAATGTCATTCTTATCTCTAATACCAAAAAATAATTAATTAATCATCTAATGAAATAATTAGTAATAAAACTAGTCATTACAACAGATAGAATAGACAAGTGGTAGAATAGGCTAACTAGTCGAAAGCAAAAATGGTAAAAATCAAATTTTAGTAAATTTCGTTTATTATGACCTTGGGTGTAATGAAATTACGGTTGTCATGAACATGAACCGCCGGTATCTGCCTAGAGATAAGCAGACTAAAAATTTAATAAACCTGAGTCATAATGAACTTGGTTGAAATGAATAATCGATGTATTTCTATCGGTTGTCCTTTCTACCACTCATACCTGACAACCTGGAACTATCAGGTACTACGGACACCCCGTTGGGCCGAAAGCCCAGTGTGACACCTCGCGATGGTGAAAAAAAATTGTTTTTTTTTACTTTAATTGAGAAATTATAAAATTAAAAAAAAATTAAAAATTTTTAAATTTTAAAATTAAAATTTGAAAATTTAATTTTTTATTTTTAAAATGTAAATAGCGTTTTTTATTTTTTTATTTATATTTATATATTATATATTTATATTATATATTTATATTTATTATGTTAATATTTGTTTTGTCGTTAAGCGTAAGCGGTTCAATACAATTTGGCGAGCGCCAAAGGCGCGAGCCGGATTGGAAGTTCGAAAAATTTTGTCCGGACACCCTTCTGAAATTTTCTAGGTTATTAGGTATGCTACCACTTGGCGTAATATGTGGACAACCTTAGCTTGTATGGAGAAATTCAGCGGGATCCTACTATAAAACTCAATTGTTAGAATTGGGAGAATCTATGGGCTGATTTGAACCACACTATAGGTGAAGAGGTGATTAGTTTTTCTAACATCACATGTGTTATAAGTCAACTAATAACCATAATATGATTAAATTCATTCAAATCATCCTATCAATAGAACATAAGATTAAAGCTTCATTAGCATTTCCTCACAAAAAATTTTTTGACGCGGAACTGAACGGTAAATCTGTATTGCTGATTTTTGTACTTGTAATCTTGCAATTTATCTACGAGTCGACACGACTTTATATAACCTCGAAATTAGTATTTCAAAAAATTTGTGTCTTCTTAAAGAAAGCTTTCACGTACTTGTGAAACTTATTAATTCTATATTAAAAAAGATATTTTTTCTTTCACGAGAAAAATATTGCATTCAATGTAGTTTGAGACATTAATTTCATAGTTAAACATTAAACTTTCACCTAGCATCATAGTAGCTCGACTGGTTAACTTTTGAATAGCTGTGCGACCATCGGATGAGAATGACCATTCAGGTAAATCTTCTACTTCATCTCCGATTAAATCATTATAAAAATCCGATCTGTGATACTTCCTAGAATAATAATAATTTTCAATTTAGGAATACAAATTTAGGTTTTGATCATTAAACGATAAACGACATACACAAAATCATGATCTGTAGCGAATAGGTTGTTATTGCATAGATCGCACACATCGCCTTTTCCATCGCCGTCAATGTCAAGTTGATATGAATTTGCTACAAATTTGCAATTATCACATGCATCACCCAAACCATCATTGTCTAAATCTTCCTGGTAATAATTTGCTATATTCCTGCAGTTGTCACAAGAATCAGATCTTCCATCACCATCTGCATCCATTCCCTGGTCTGGGAAGCAACCCGGCGTTGTTATATTAGTCTTCTTGTCAATTACTTTGCAAATTTTTGTTGCGCTATTTTTGCAATCAGGATGTTCACACTTAGGTTTCTGCAGTTTAATTACCACAGTCCCCACATCCCCACCATCTATAACTTTCTTAGTCTAAATAGAGAAAGGAAAAATATTAAACCACAGTTTATTAATATATTTTTGTCATTTCAATTACCCCGTTGTATGTTGAATCAATTCCTATGGTACATATTAACTCTTGCGAACATATTTTTCCTACCAAGAATATGTACACACAGATGCTTGATAGTAGATACAAGTAACAATTTATTTTAGATCCTCTCATTGCAACTAATGCAAGCAGTTACAATTAAGAAATTGAAAATTGGACTTTAAAATTGTTTATTACAAAAATAGGATTTTACTACTTCCGTATTTTTAAACGGCTTAAATTTAATTGCCTATAATTGACAGATGATTAGTAGCAATATGTCTATAATATCGTAAAAGTTGGAAAATATTTAATATAAAAAGCAATAAGGAAGGATGAAAATTGCAAATTATAGATGCAGAAAGTATGGCAACATGCATGAGGATGTATAGAATTATATCGAAATCACTAAAATGTACGTTTGCTCCAAATCCTTCTTAAAGTAATTCATAATTTGTAGTTTACTTCTTGTACTCTGGGAAAATAGGTTATATTTTTCTTAAAGTTGCCTTTTAACTCCTTTGATCAAAACTAACGAAATAACACTCTCTTTTTCTACTTCAACTATTTCATTTTAAAACTCTACTTATTGTTGCAAACTGCTGGTTGTTTTCATTTTCAACTCGAACTGGTGCTTCCTATGACTACGACTTTCGCAAAAGTCAGATTACTGACAAGCAGAGACATGCCTCTGACACTATTCTTTGGGATTCGTGACCCAGAGTCATTAGTCTATCTTCAACACAAATAGTCAGTCTCGTCAAGTGACGCCCAACTCCTAGAAAAACGAAATATGAACATCAGACTCTGGATGAAGTCATGGATAACATTAAACCTAAGGAACAATTAATTTGCTTTAGTAAAGTCGAGGACACTCGGAGATAGCACGACACAATTTGCAGTCCCAATGAGTAAAGTTTGGCAAATAGAGGTTTTCCGCTCACTCCGATTCATAAAAATTAATTTGAAGTAAAAGCATAAGAAATTATTCCACATGAATTGAATAAGTTGGTTAGCATGCATTAAGGTAAATTCAAGGGAAAAAATGAAGAAAAAATTAAATAAATATTATTTTAGCGACATGTTGGGGAAATTCTTTTTACTGGACGATCCGCTTGAATATTCAATCTCGGACATTGGACCTGAAATTACATCTATTTAAGGATTATGAAGAGTTGGAAATACGTGTTCTAGAACCTTGCATGGCTCGAACGAGATTGAGATTTGAATCAGATGAAGAGCTGCGGTTAAACTTGAAAAACCGTTCCAGAAACAGAATTTATAACGGGAGTGACGCATCTGATTGATTCTTGAAGTAATTAAGCATCCTCAATGTCACAAATATTTTCATGTTTTAGGTTAATTTGTAATTTTTGAAAGAAGTATTGAAAATTAGACTACGTACATTCTCTTGACTTTTTTTACAATTTGTATTTCTGTATGTTTCTACATTTCTCGGATGAAACTTTACTACTATAAAAAATGAAAAGTATTTTCCCAACATGTCACTAAAATAATATTTTTTTAATGTTTCCTTCAGTTTGTTCTCTCGAATTTACCTCAATTCATGCTAATCAACTTATTCAATTCATGTGGAATAATTTCCTACGCAATTCCTTCAAAATAATTTCTATGAGTCGGAGTGAGTGGAAAACCTCCATTTGCCGAACTTTAGTCCTTGGAGCTGCAAGTTGTGTCGTGCTATCTCCGAGTGTCCTCGACTTTAATAACGATGTTTTAAGTGTAGGACGCGAGTTCAAATTAGTGTTCACAATTGCCTGATTAAGTAAACTTATACTTAAGTAATTTTACTTATTAAGTAAACTTAAGTAAAGCAAAAGTATCAGTATACTGTTTCACATCATTTTTATTCTTCCCTATCGTCACAACCATTGACTCACGATGTAGGCATTCTAAGTCTATTTGCATTGGGTAAGTGCCAGATTGCACTTACACTGTATTGTACTGTTTCACTTGTCAGTGAAACACTTGTTCCCATGGATACAATTCTCATATTATGCAAATAGATATTCAATTTTTAGATTCACTCGTCAAGCGAAACAAAAAATTTGAAGTTGAATCTTAAGAGTTGACTTTTTGTGTAAAATTACACTTGCTATTTATAAAAAAATAAAAAATATTGTTTGCAACGTGGTGAAAACAGCCCTGATCACGATTGTTAGTGAGTGATTATTTGTAATTAACCTATTTCTTATAAACACTTATTTCTAAATATTTATTTTATTGGGCTTATGAACACTTCAATCATAAAATAAAACTCAACTGTTCGATCTAGTGGAATCGGTGAATACCTTTTGAATTATAACAGCGAACGGCGAACAAAGGAAATAGAGAAACGCCTAAATAACAAACACACCACCGTAAGTTAATTTAAATTTCTAGCACAACGTCATGATGATTAGCTTATTTAAATTTGAAATGTTCGTACAATCAATATTTTTAAAATTCTACAAACTGATAGAGCGAATTAGTAATTATGTAGTAGGATGCCAACAAACTTGCAGGCGGTGTCATCTTTGAACTAATATTTTGTAACATACTTTAATTATTTGAAAGGATCAAATTCGGTCTTCCTGCTTCTTGGTAATCTTGGTTATACAATAGTTACCCCATACAGATATTATTCACACTTTAAAATATTTTTTCAAGAGCTAGTATTCATGTGGAAATGTTTTTGTCAGCCCAGCAACATTTGGTACGGATAACTTTTATGTAAAAAATTTATTTAATGAATAGTTGGTTAGTTCATTATATAACTGGGAATCTACAACTCCAGGTTTAACTCAAATTGTGAAAACAAAACGAAACATGCCTGGCCTACTAAAATCGGATAATTGATGAATCACAAGCAAAAGGTTTATGAAGGCGGTTAATGAATTTGATTGAATTCCAACTTTCGCGGATTAAAATTTTTTCTTGCGCAACACTAATTTTCAAAAACAGCTTGATCCCAACAAACATTTTTATGCTAGGCCAGTATGTAATACATAATGGCAACGAGTATTGACAATTCGCGCAGATGGCCACTGGGCCAGTACTGGTGCCGTATTTAAATTCAGCGTTGGCGATCAAATTGTTTAATACGCATTAGAAATCTACATAAAATCCCAATACGGGGGAATTGTATTGTTTTTATTTATATTTCATGCATTAGTTCAACATAGTCCCAGCATTTTACCATTGTGTAGTAATTAACGCTTTTTTAGCATTTGCAACAGAATTATATTTTTTTATTAACTAATCAACTTGAGTCAAAAATGATAATAATAGCAATAACTTCAATGTAATTTAATTTAGGACTAGTTACAAAGCCAAATGACAAATAGGTATACAGTAAAACTGGTTGTGGTCTAACGGTAGTAGAACANTTAGGACTAGTTACAAAGCCAAATGACAAATAGGTATACAGTAAAACTGGTTGTGGTCTAACGGTAGTAGAACACATTTTTGCCTTAGTTGTACTACATTGTAACTGCTTACTGTAGAGGACAGTTTACTAACACCTAAAATTTTTAACAACTTACTGCTGAAAGGATAACCTTTGATNTTAGGACTAGTTACAAAGCCAAATGGCAAATAGGTATACAGTAAAACTGGTTGTGGTCTAACGGTAGTAGAACATATTTTTGCCTTAGTTGTACTACATTGTAAATGCTTACTGTAGAGGACAGTTTACTAACACCTAAAATTTTTAACAACTTACTGCTGAAAGGATAACCTTTGATNCTGCTTACTGTAGAGGACAGTTTACTAACACCTAAAATTTTTAACAACTTACTGCTGAAAGGATAACCTTTGATTTTATTGTATTTTTTAAATTGTCGACATAAAAAATTTACACAGCCACTACCCCTAATTTCAACTGTAGCAATANTTTTATTGTATTTTTTAAATTGTCGACATAAAAAATTTACACAGCCACTACCCCTAATTTCAACTGTAGCAATACATAGCACTGTTCCATTTTCTAACATAAAACAATTATTTCCTACGTTGCTGCTATATCTAACGCCTTGTATTACACAAAATTTTGCATTAAGTGAGTCTTTTAGTGTTAATCCTTGAGAAGTATTAGATGAGNTTTTATTGTATTTTTTAAATTGTCGACATAAAAAATTTACACAGCCACTACCCCTAATTTCAACTGTAGCAATAAATAGCACTGTTCCATTTTCTAACATAAAACAATTATTTCCTATGTTGCTACTATATCTAACGCCTTGTATTACACAAAATTTTGCATTAAGTGAGTCTTTTACTGTTAATCCTTGAGAAGTATTAGATGAGTGGGCTTCGCTAATTCGGTGAATTAATTGCGCTAAATGATTATTGTTTTTACGCATATATTTTTTGATTGTCTGCATATAATTTTCAAAAGGGAAAGCCGAAAAATTGTCAAGTCTGCCGTGAATTTTAACATCATCCGCTAAATGTGTAATTGAGTGCATATTGTAAGTTAATAACTCTTCGTAGTATAATTTTGGTATTTGTTTTACAAAGTTTTCGAGTAAATAGCTCGCATAGTCATTCCAATCGTCTAGAAGTGCATAACGAGACGTCAAAATATATATTGCGCTGTGTAGTTCTAGAAAATGGGAATACCTCTCTTTGTCTAACACACCCAATAATACTACAGGGCTCAGGTAAAGTAGAAAGTAACGAAATTCTGTAGCCTTCCAGTGATCTAGCTCATTAAGTGATCGCGGCTTTCTTACGAACTCGTATGGAGTATTCTTTCTATACAAAACAAGATTGCCAGAAAGTTTTTCAAGGTTTCGTCGACCCAAACGAAACGGAAGTAAGCCTTTGCGCCACACATTAAGCATTTTTCTTACTACACCTAAACATACAAGGTGCATATAGTCTAGCGGGNCAAAGTTTTCGAGTAAATAGCTCGCATAGTCATTCCAATCGTCTAGAAGTGCATAACGAGACGTCAAAATATATGTTGCGCTGTGTAGTTCTAGAAAATGGGAATACCTCTCTTAGTCTAACACACCCAATAATACTACAGGGCTCAGGTAAAGTAGAAACATTGCTTTAAGACATCGGAAGGTCACTTCTAGCTCATTAAGTGATCGCGGCTTTCTTACGAACTCGTATGGACTATTCTTTCTATACAAAACAAGATTGCCAGAAAGTTTTTCAAGGTTTCGTCGACCCAAACGAAACGGAAATAAGCCTTTGCGCCACACATTAAGCATTTTTCTTACTACACCTAAACATACTTCCACGTATATCAGATCGCCCATTTGAGTAACTAGGCCTAATTTAAGGCTACTTAGAGGTGACATACCAAAAATATGCTTAGATGAATAAATCCGATCAACGAAATCACAATCCAAACGCTTCCCATACTCCACATTAGAAANAAAAATATGCTTAGATGAATAAATCCGATCAACGAAATCACAATCCAAACGCTTCCCATACTCCACATTAGAAACAGGATAAACTACTCGGCCTTTCCACTTTCCTTTTCTAATACATTTTTCGCAACCATAGTAAGCATTGTGATTTCTACAATTTTTTATGAAGCTTCGCGCTGGAGCGTCAGCAATAATTCTACTTATTCTTAGAGTATAGTGTTTTCCGGAAATATCTAACCCACTATTTTCTAAAGATTTTATCTCTGCGACAAATTCTAGAAGAAAAGAATTGACACAAACCGGTTTATTATTACCAGAGAAAANTAAAGATTTTATCTCTGCGACAAATTCTAGAAGAAAAGAATTGACACAAACCGGTTTATTATTACCAGAGAAAACACCAATAAGAAATGGCGTTTGGTCCAGTGACTGGTCAAGGATACCAATAATTGGCCAAAACTGTATGTTTGAGCTGTGACTTAATGGGATACCATCGATCCCAATTGACAGAGTAAGAAAATTAGAAGTTGCATTTGAAAATTTAGGTAGGTTAGGCAGGTTAACATTTTTAAGGCCGAACGTCCCTCTGTTTAAAATCTCTGCGCGTGCGCCAAAATGAAAATAGTTTCCACCGAGAATTTCAACAATCGAAACTGCTTTTGGAGTTTTGAGTAATGTACGTGGATCTTTAGGTAATTTGTGTTCTGGTATATAAATATTTAAAATTGGAATTAGTTCCTTAAGCGCAGATTGTGTTACATTGTTTTTAACTGCCCAATTTGCCAATGAATTAGAAAGGGTTTGATTAACTAGCGATTCCGTTTGCAAATTGTCAGTAGCATCTTGTGCAGTTAAAATGTCACTAACACTGGCAGATGAAGAATCGGATTCACTGTCAAAACATGGCAATTCATCGGGAACTGACTTACTTAAAAATGCAACACTACTATTTTTATCAAAGCAGCTATTAGTTAAATTAAAGACTTCTTGAATTGACTCTTCTACTTTCTTCTGTAACCTCCTNTTTTTATCAAAGCAGCTATTAGTTAAATTAAAGACTTCTTGAATTGACTCTTCTACTTTCTTCTGTAACCTCCTCAATGTCCGTGATGCCATTTGTCGTCTTAAGTCACGGGATGCTGTTGACTCTTCACTCCTCGTTTGGCTCTACCTCCGTTACGGTCAAGAACGTTCCGAAACCAAGCTCCAATCTGTTTATCAATGTCGTCTTCGACTGCTGTTGGAACAACAGCAAGAACTGCTTCTAAAAGGAGTATTATAAAATTTACTGGAAATATTCTGCTTTAGTAGCTTAGTTTTTAACTTGTATCTACCCTTCACCACATTACGCAGCCCCAATTTCTGAAATTCGTATNCCAAGCTCCAATCTGTTTATCAATGTCGTCTTCGACTGCTGTTGGAACAACAGCAAGAACTGCTTCTAAAAGGAATATTATAAAATTTACTGGAAATATTCTGCTTTAGTAGCTTAGGTTTTAACTTGTATCTACCCTTCACCACATTACGCAGCCCCAATTTCTGAAATTCGTATTTCCCAGTGGTGGATGTAAAACGAATAGTTTTTGCAAGATCGTGGTCAAACAGCTTTTTTAGAATTTTGTTAGTCAATGCCGTATATGTAGCCGTATTCTGAGATGTTAAGCTAATGTCGGCTAATGCCTGCAGGCATTAGCCGACTCCGATATTAGCCTACTTGAGACATTACCCCTACCTTCCTACATTTTATGCATTGCAACACATGATTATGTATTTGCAACCGTTTATTCAGGACTTAAATTCGCATTTAAGTGTAAATTTGTGTATATATACTTATATATTATATTTTTATGGTAACAATAACCAAACTAGGGAGAGTCTTTACAGTGAAAGGGAAGAATACACTGTATGTGTGTTGTAATATGTTGTTCGGAAAACCCATTTCCGTTCACTACATGAAAAGCAAACGATACTGTTCTCCACATGAAGACGCGGAGGATCNATCGTGGTCAAACAGCTTTTTTAGAATTTTGTTAGTCAATGCCGTATATGTAGCCGTATTCTGAGATGTTAAGCGAGTGAGTCGGGCAACCTGAAACACCGAAATGGAAATGAGTTAGAATCAAGCATAAATTAAATATTTATGAATTGACAATTTGTTTTTGCATTATAACATAGTTGACTAAATTGTAAGTAGAACAGATCTGCTTTCAGTCATAAACACTTAGTGGGAACCATGGCTAGTCATGAGTCATTTTGACCTAACCTAACAGAAACTATTCCATTTGAAGCGATGCGATANGTGGGAACCATGGCTAGTCATGAGTCATTTTGACCTAACCTAACAGAAACTATTCCATTTGAAGCGATGCGATAAGGTTGGTTCAACTATGTCACTGACTACCAATCCGACTGAATACATTTTTTGGTCCTCCAACTTCTCCCCCCCTTCTATTCCGACTGCCGACTGCTAAATTAGGTCATTCCAAACCAACTGCTGACTAAATCTGCTTTTGACCCAATCTAATATCGGGTACCAAGATAATGCTATAGTTATGTCTTCCTAGCCGACTGACTTCAATTCAGCCTTTTGCGTCTTCCTACCTGACTGAAAATCGTGTCTTCCGACCCGGCTAAGTATGGCAGCTCTTACTCATGAGTTAAATGAAATAGAGTTGGAATAAACTCAGCTCATCAGTAAAAATTCTAATTTATAGTATTCATAATGAAAAGCGTGCTTATTCATAGTTTATCGTTGAATTTGGTCCTAACATTATTTTTTAAATAAATATTGCCATGTCAAGGAATAAAGCGTAAACACNCCCAATCTAATATCGGGTACCAAGATAATGCTATAGTTATGTCTTCCTAGCCGACTGACTTCAATTCAGCCTTTCGCGTCTTCCTACCTGACTGAAAATCGTGTCTTCCGACCCGGCTAACTATGGCAGCTCTTACTCATGAGTTAAATGAAATAGAGTTGGAATAAACTCAGCTCATCAGTAACAATTCTAATTTATAGTACTCATAATGAAAAGCGTGCTTATTCATTATTTATCGTTGAATTTGGTCCTAACATTATTTTTTAAATAAATATTGCCATGTCAAGGAATAAAGCGTAAACACANTTTATCGTTGAATTTGGTCCTAACATTATTTTTTAAATAAATATTGCCATGTCAAGGAATAAAGCGTAAACACAGATAACTATTAGTTTACCAAAAGTCCGCGGTGTTCCGGTTCTTTAATCAATATTTCCAAATCGTCAAGGTCAGCTTTCGTCAGCAACGGCAGAGCTAATAGTTCTCTTGTTTGTTGTGTTGTTGAACCTTTAGAAACTGCTTCCAATATGCTTTCTGTGATTTGCTGAATCTCAGTAACGGTTGTTTTTAATTCCTCGAGTTTTCGAAACACAACTTTTTCAAAAGCTGTAAAAAAAANCTGAATCTCAGTAACGGTTGTTTTTAATTCCTCGAGTTTTCGAAACACAACTTTTTCAAAAGCTGTAAAAAAAACAATTTTGTTATGATACACATTGAGAAGTTATTTTGAATAATGTTTTCACCTAGAAATTCACTGCGTGAAACCAAGTCCAGTANCTGAATCTCAGTAACGGTTGTTTTTAATTCCTCGAGTTTTCGAAACACAACTTTTTCAAAAGCTGTAAAAAAAAACAATTTTGTTATGATACACATTGAGACGTTATTTTGAATAATATTTTCACCTAGAAATTCACTGCGTGAAACCAAGTCCAGTATACGAGATTTGTTTCTGAATGACCCACTGAGATAGAATTAGTTAAATTAAAGCAATCATCGATGAGAAATGGGTACATAAGCGAATGGGATAAACAGCGATATAAAGTAATAAGTAACCTGGAGGTGACTCTGCTACGTCGTTTAAGACATCTGTNCGAATGGGATAAACAGCGATATAAAGTAATAAGTAACCTGGAGGTGACTCTGCTACGTCGTTTAAGACATCTGTCACTGATGTTTCCGGGTTAGTAAATAAATCATCAGGATTCTGAAAGTCCCGTTTTTGTTTTTTCGCAAATCTTGTAAAGCAACCAGTGGTAGTGGGATGTGGTTCGCTACCTTCTAAGTCAGATTGTATTTCAGCTTNCGCAAATCTTGTAAAGCAACCAGTGGTAGTGGGATGTGGTTCGCTACCTTCTAAGTCAGATTGTATTTCAGCTTTCTTTGCCACCGCTCGAGCAGTCTTATAATCAACTGCAAAGTAATACAAAGAGTTTGGTAAATTAATTTGGACAAATTATCTCAAATGTCATGAAACGCAAATTTCTTACGGCTTAGTTTGAGAAATTTAACTTCAAATTCATCCCAACCTGCTAATGGGACTGCACAAGTCCTGATCAATTTAGACAAATTCCCACANAATTTAACTTCAAATTCATCCCAACCTGCTAATGGGACTGCACAAGTCCTGATCAATTTAGACAAATTCCCACAAGGTGATGCTGGCCACTTACAAATTCCATTAGTATTCTCAATGTTAATTAGCCATGGCACGGGCACATGGGACANAGGTGATGCTGGCCACTTACAAATTCCATTAGTATTCTCAATGTTAATTAGCCATGGCACGGGCACATGGGACACGGAATTGTCAGTAAATTGGACAACTGCGAAATTGTTTTCTTTCTCAAACTGTGGTTCACCACTCATTTTGAAAAAGTTAACGAGTTCTTACTTTTCTAAAGAAATGAAATACCTAACGCAAATTGATTTTATGTATGACGTAATTGACTGGTGAGTTGTGGGGATAGCGTTGTAAATTGTTGTAAATTTTACATACTGTAACTTTACTGGTTTTGATTGTTTTTTCTTAAAACATTTTTTCAGCATGGATTATTCACTGGGAATTTGTGTTACAAAACTGGGTGCACTAATCGCCTATTGGGCCCGTACTTAAATGTACATGTAAATTACAATACAGTTAATACATTTACCCAACCAATNACTAATCGCCTATTGGGCCCGTACTTAAATGTACATGTAAATTACAATACAGTTAATACATTTACCCAACCAATGTAGGGCACTTGCATATTGTAAATCTATGCACGAAATGGTTGAAATACCGATGTAGTTATAGCAGTGAAATTTTATGTATTGTCATGAGTAAAATTTACACACAACAATGTACTGGGCTAATGCTGAATTAATGTTGGGTCTTGTACACCAATATACTACCATTACCCCAGCAAATACCCAATGGGGAGCCATTACAACAATGTTTGATGGGATGTCTATGAAAAGGCAAACGTCCATCTGCAGTTTTCGATTCCCAATTGTTCGACAGGTACATTTATCAGTGCTTCCAAAATACTGTCGACTGATATCATAATTGAAGAGCATCATTTAAGTCAGACATGGTGTGCTGCTCTGTGCAGCATCTGGCTTATGTTAACTGTATGTAGAAAAGCATGAACAGCAAGAAAAACAAGAGTTTAGAAATGAGCTCCATCACCTCCAATAACGTCGCATTACTTGGGAATGCTTTTTCCGTATAAAGCAGTTAGTAATTTACAAAATAATAAATTATAATAATAAATTCAAACTCACATAAAAAAGCAATGGTTGCACATAGTGGAGGTGGAAAGATTTTCAAACAAAGAAACTTCTCATACCACACCACAAGTTTCATTTTGGTGGATAATAAGTATACAATACAGTAAACATTTCCATAATGTTCTCTACTACAGAAATAATTTATTTTGCATAGATACAATTTAACAAATAAAATTGAAATTATATTTCCAAAAGTGATAGTGGAATGTATCGCTATCGGAATACGTTCAACTTACCCAAAAATTCTTTATCTTAAATTACTAAGGTTTAATTGAAAAGTTGTGTGAAACATTTTACTTCACTTTGGATGTTGGTAACAAAATAAATGTTTGAACATGATCCGAAATAATTTGTCGATAAGTGTGGTATTCAACAGACTTAATTAATTACGTAAATTTGCGACACTTACTCCGATACTACGCATTAAGTAGTAATTAGTCGTACTTTTCAAGACAAAACTTATAATAGCCAAAATTATGCAATGAAAAAATATTTGATTCTGCCGATGTGCAAAAATATAGTTCAATTTTCCTTGCAATGATGAAGAAATCATGTCATGCAGACATAATTGTTGTTGAAACCTTATGTCGGGAGAAGCTGTAAATCGGCTTGGTTTACAGCCGATTTAAACTTGGTTTTTATTATTGGTGTCTTTAATGACTTTTTTCCAATTAAAATTTTCGCATATTTTTATAGTTCCACTTTTCTTAAACATTAACTTCGGTAGATTAAACTTAATTGACTTAGATTAATTCTTATACCTCGTTTGCACATGTACGTCTTTGCCACGCTGAAGGGCTTCAGCAAGTGGAGTAACATTTGCCATATGATCTGCATAATGGATAATATAGGACTACTAGTATAAATTTCTGGGAACAGAAATAAATTGTCTACATACTCCGATGTTTAACAAAGTACTTCAAATGTAAGTCTTCGTGGGTGTGTCGAATTCTTGTCCACATAAAGCAGGCATATAAGTCGCTGGTTCCTGGATAATTATTTCTGTGGGCAGTAAGTTAGAAAGGTTTAGTCCAATTTTCTCTTCCCTTTCTTAAATATCAATATTTTGTTGTTCAGACTGATCCACTCATTTGATCTGTTGTTTAAAGAATTATAGATCACCCAGTGATAATGATCCTTTGATTTAGAATATTAGAATACAGTTGCATTAAAATATATTTTCGCTAGTCAGATTAATATAATGTACCAGAATATGTAAGCGCAAATAGCCGTTAAACAAATTAATGACGGATAAACATTACCTTGCAGATCATGGACCTGTTTATAGCCTTGTTGTTGTCAAGTTTCCTAACCCTGCAATGCTGGGGTGCCGTTAATTTTGATGATCCAAATTGCAGACGTGAGTCAATTTTTTTAACTTCCTTGAGTTAACACAGCATGCTTTAATAAGTTGGGATAGTTCTAAGATTAGGTTTAATCTTAATATTGTAATATTAATGTTTGTGCACATTGTACAGTGAAAGTCCAATATAAGACCGCCCCTTTATAAGACCAATTCGGATATAAGACCTGAATATTCCACGGTTGGTTATTCCCAATGAATTTAGAATGGAGGAATTGTCCGTTATAATACCAACGGTTATAAGACCGGCCTAAATCCCTCATATTTAGTCCCACTAATCGGCTATAAGACCATTTCTAAACCCAACACGTCACATACTTTCCACCGAATGTGACGTAACTCATTCAGCCCATGGACCAAGAAATTATTCAAAATATGAAAACCATGTGCCGCCGCTTGCTTCTTAAAAGAATCGTATCTGAACTCGACATATCTAAAACTATTCCAAAAATCACAGCCTTGGAAGCAGTCAATTTGATCACACAAGCATGGGATTCTGTTCTCCCTTCGACCATTGCCGTTTCCGCCACAGCAAATTATTATCGGATATTGAGGACATCATGGAAATTGAACTAGCGCTTTTCGCAGGGAACAATATTATACTTAACGAGTTCTTTGAGAAAACTTCTTAGAATACGTCAAAAAGATGTTCTATGACAGAATATATCGGTTCTGATTCCACAGTAAGCACAGTAATTTATGTAAATTTTAAAATATTCTAGTTGAAAGAAAATTTATTGCCGGACTTGATATTGTAGGATCTTACTTTCGAACGTCTTGCTGATTCTGCAATTATTGATGAAGTGAGACCCAACGTTAACGAACCTGAATCTGACTCTGATTTAGAAAGCGAGGATGAACCAGAATTTGTTCAGGAAAAGATTACTTACGAGAAGATGGCTGTCTTCTGACGTTAAAGAAGTTTCTGTACGAAAATGAAATATCTTGTGAAATGCAGTTAAAACTATCAACTATTGAAAACGTAATTCTGGAAACCAGATTTGCCTCAAACGTTCAGCCCAAAATTACAGCTTATTTGTCACAAAGTCCCCAAAACTCACAAAATATCGAATAGTTAATTTGGTAATCAGCGTAATAGAATTGTATCGTTTTCCCCATAAACTTTTTAAAAGACCAAGCTGGTCTTATATCCATTATAAGAACATGGCGGCTCCCAAACAAAGTTCTTATACCGGACTTTCACTGTATATAAATGAATAGTTTAAATCAAAATTAAGACAGCACAATTTGATTCATTAAATATACAATGACTAATAGAGATATTTTGGCTTCGGTATTACTCAACGCTTTGAAATAGATAACAACTGCAAGCACCAGTCTAAACCATTACGTGTACTCATAAGTATATAAATGATTTCCAATTGTATGTAAATGAAGTACCAAGTATGATAAACCTTTAAGTAGCTATTGGATCCATACTTATTCGGTGAATTATATTTGCTCCTAAACTTTAAGTGTTTTAACTTTAATCGTTATACCAATCACAGTTTATTGTAAATTAACCTACTTTTTATATGTACTCTACCGTAAATCGTTACTTCGTTTTTAGTATCAATAATATAAATAAAATTTCTCATTTGATTTCCTGGAGTCGAAAACAATAACTTCAAATGGATAACGGCATCCACTGCAAATAGACAAGTTAAAGCACTACATATATCTCCTTTAACCTTAAGTAAATAAGTAAAGTTACTACTACTTTACTTGAGTTCAAAACCTTTTCAATAACAAATTAACAAGATTGTGCATGAAATAATTAACTAGGTATTTTGTTTGGTAGAACCAAAAGAGAAGTGAAGTGAGTTTCCAATTTCAATAAATATACACCAAACAAACTAAATATTTGATTACTTCACCAAATCAGATTTAATTTTAACACACCTCAATTTATTGTATAACGTAGTTGTACTTTATCTTAATTAATTTCGCGTATACTCAGATTTGATAGGAATTTAAGATTTTACAAAAAATTTTCTCAACTGACAGCAGGAAGACTAAGAAGTATTAACCGAAACGGTCTAAGTGCGTCGGTAATAATGGAATCCTTTGGGAGCGCAGGTTCTAGAAATCATAATCCAACCATGACTAGATGGCGTCTATTAGTGATAAAATGTTCATGATTAGAAGATAGCTATAATTTTTTACATGCAGAAGGAAAATACTATTTTATATGAACTAAACCGTTCAATCACTTGCCGAATCTAAAGGGAAGGGTAGAAGTAAATACACATCGAGAAAGTGAGTTAGCATGGAGTGAGAAAGGGGTTTTAACCCTCTAATTTTTTACACATGCCTTTTGCAGTTAACACTTTCTACATGTGTACTTACTTTTGCCCTTCCCTGTACATGTGACCTGGTATGTCCTACGGAGGTCAAAGTAAATCCCAAGTGGGGCACGTAGGCACAATGAACTACCCGTTTGAATATTACTTACTGATGTGAGTAATATTTTCCCGTAAATTTTGAGAATAATCTAACATGTTTGCATGTCACCGTAATGGTAACTTTGATGACCTCAATTTTGGTATGGGTACTTGCATGGCGAAATTTATTTTCTAGGACAATATTCTCTAGTTAGCATAATTTTTATTGTCACACTTCTGATTTGTTTTTGTGATGTTTTTTGTGGAATTTTATTTAAAAAGGATTTTGTATTAAAGAAGTATCGGTATTTCAAAGTAATCTTAAGGACCGTCGGATGGAAATATTCACATTAAATAATTGTCATTTTTGCAGATTATGAACTTGGTTATGTCCCTGTCATTGTCAAGCATTATAATCCTAGGCTGCTGGGGTGTAGTAAACTTTGATGACCCGAATTGCACAAGTGAGTCTACACAATAGAAATTATGAATACTTGTTTTATTTTAATGTTAGTGAATTGATACAGGCGGTTAGGACTTTTACTTACACCGAATGGTGAAGATTGTGGCGGGG
>NIPM01000140.1:234128-271847 GCA_002738285.1 Holacanthella duospinosa | reverse complement strand
TCTGGTGGGGTATGATCCCACGTCTTGGGTATTCCGGACCCAACGCACTAACCATTTGTGCTACAGAGCCTAGTTGGGCAATCCTGTTCTCAAACTCAATACAACTCCGAACTCTCCTTCCTGGTCATTCATTGCCAGGTAAGGAGTCTACTGTCTCATTTATGAGTACAGTAGTGGAGATTGAGTCTTATGCTCAAATCCCCACAAGATAGAGAGAGAACCTATTTGAATATTGATGAGTCAGAAAAGTAGATACCAGACATGTACCTGTTGTCATTATCACCCTTGTGCAAATATAGTATTAAATTCCTATTGTTTCCATTTTATTGTCCGTCCATTGCCTACGAAGTCTCAGTATATCCACAGTAGAGTTCCGAAAATAAGATTTTCCAAACACTTGCATTTGCTAGTATATGAATATAGTCACGCAATTACTGGAACCTTTGCTTAGCTATGAAGAGGTTATACTAACGCCCAAATGTTTTTAAAATTATTGATGACTGGGTAGTTCTTCCTCAATTGTGTCAAAGCCGGTTACACCATAGTTTCTAATTTTTAATTAGATACGACTTACAGTTAGAGGAACTCATCCTGACCCTGACCCTCATTTTCAAAATTTGGGATAGTTCGACATTTCTTCAAAATTTTTTTGAAAATTGGCTATAACGGGGAAAAAATTCAGCTTTCTGTTACAGCTTGTGGAAAAATTGAGGAGTTTGGTCGCAATTTTTACATGTGTGCGTCGAACATAAATCCACTTCTTAGAATGTTGTGAAAGTACAGTTCATGAGAAGTAAAATGCAATCGAAATCGAGACTTATATTCGACGACCACGCTTAGAAAAATGATAACGAAAATATTTATATTTGTCGGAAATTGTATAAAAACGGGAAACATGTTGCCAATTCTCACTCGCACTCTAATCACACAATAGTAATGAATTTTCGAATTTTCGACGTCTTCACTGTTATAAATCAGATACACTTATAATTATTGGTACTTGTAATTGACCTAGGTCAATCAAATATATTAATACGCTCATTTTTTGGTTAGTTGGCTAGTTCTAACCTTTAGTTTTCAATTTCAGCCAAAACGGAAATATTTTGGTTTTCAGGGTCACCAGTGACCTAGGTCAATGGAAATTCAATTAAATAAATTAATACGCTCAGTGTTTGGTTAGTTGGCAAATTCTGGCTTCTAGATTTTTATTTCAGATTAAATACTAATATTTTGATTTTTGAGGTTACCAATGACCTAGGTCATTCAATAAAATCAATTAACATGCTGATTAATTGACTAGTTGGCTAATTTTAACCATTAGTTTTTAATTTCAGCGAAATCGGAGGTATTTTGAATTTTAGAAGTCACCAGTGACCTAGGTCAACTACTAGTAATTACTATAATACGTGAAAATGATATATCACAGTGACAAGGTGTAATGACTTGAATAATTGTCAAGTCAATTGGCAATTAATTGTGAATATCTACGATACCCGTTGGCAAAATTTATTGTTTTCGAATGCCATAACCATCAAACCAGAGAAAATTTAAATCCACATCAACTTCATGAAATTGACGTTATTGAGGACTAACAAATTACCCTAAGCTACTATTTATTTTGTCAAAAAGTCGAGAACACCCTGGGGTAGGGTATAAGCTAGGGTAGTAGGGTAGGGAGAACCAAAGGTTGTATCTATTCGCTGACTTTCCGATCGGGCATTCCAATTTCTGATTTGATCTTGAATAAAACGTTAAAAAATTAGGACGTAAGGAGGGTGTTTGGACAGTGGGGAGAGTGGTTGGGGAATAAAGGAGGTTGATTTTACGATAGTTAGGAGGTTAGGAGAGAGAAAAAAAAATTTTTTGGACGATAATGCTGTGAATGGTTAGGATATATTATTTGAATCGGCTTGGTTAGCCGAATCCGAACCATTGAATGTGGAGTCATAATATTTCACTGTTTCCACTGTTAACTTTAACAATTTGATCTGAACTGTAACAGGTGCTGATGTCTTAACTTCGGAATTACCACCTACTGTACGCGGTTACAGTTGCCGACGCCGAGGCACATCGTGATAGCCTTGATAGGTTAAAAGTTGAAACTGTTCATTTTCATGTAAATTTAAAAAATATTTGGGTGTTACCCATACTAGAGTTCCATCGGAGTCAAGTGAGTTTGATGCGGTCAACCTTCATCTGTGCAGCGGAAAACTGTCACAACTTCGGCTGTGTTAAAAATTTTTTTATAACATTTGTTCACCTTAACGATATTAGCCATCTCATTGTTACTGCAAAATAGCCATGCTGCACCGTAACCGCCGTTACTGTAAATAACTGAAAACTATTTTTTGCTATTGACTAATTTTATGTAGATAATGAAAGAGTTCCATCTGTGCGTGGTACATGAAAGCTGCAGCAGTAAACGAAATTATCTGTTAACACTTGTTTACAATTTGGATGTTGACCATGCTCCATTTGCTACCGTGAAAGACATGGTGCATCGTAACCATCGCGGCGGTATAAAGTTGAAAATAATTTGATTGCGTATTAATATTTTTTACTATTTGAACGTTGTGCATGCTAGAGCTCCATCCGTGATGGCGGTACACCGTAACCAATGAGGCAGTAAAAATTGCTTTTGTTAACATTTGATTAGTTTTGATGCTGGCTATGTCAAAATTTGCTAACGTCATAGCCACGGTGCACAGTGTGACAGTAAACAAGTTAAAATAAAAAGGATTTGTTTTTAGGGTTAATATTTTTGCTCTGGTAGTGTTTCATGCCACAGTCGCCTCTGTGATGGCGCCAATGCTCTTTTGCCTGGTTCGCGGCGGATCGTGACCTCAACCGCGGTAAAAATTCACATGCTGTTGAAACATTTTTGGCTTTTGAATTTCGGCCATGACGAAGTTACTTTCGTCCTGGCCGCAGTTCTCCGTGCCTCCGTCGTCGGTAAAGAAAAAGTAAAATTAATTTTTTGATGACATGTCAAAAACTGTTTATGCTATTTTTTTAAATGATTAAATTTTTTACCGTTTGCATATTGGAAATGTCACAACTACAATAATATTATTTCAGCGAGGCACTAGACCGCCCCGCCTGTAAAAAAATTTTTTTGATGTTGGCCATGTCACATTTGTTAACTTGATAACTATTTGGATGTGGGCCTTAACCCACTTAAACCGTCACCGTCGCCTCAGTGCTATTTATTTTTACTCTTTTAATGTTGTCGATGGTGGAGTTGCCTCCTTGATGGTCGCAGAGCAAAGCTACATACTAACAATTAAGAAATATCATTTTAATGTTCAAACGTTTTTGAATGTTGGTCTGCTTCAATTGATATGGTGATGGCCGCGGAACGCCATATCTGTCGCGGTGGTTAAAGAATTTTATTTTAAGTTGAGGTTTCAAAAATGTTCATAAACATTTCACTTGCGATTATTATAAAATACTTTTGATTCAGCCCCTGCTTTAATAACTCGATGGCCGATGTGTACCGTCATGGCCCCTGCGTACAAAAAAAATTTCACTAAAATCGTCTCAGACCCTACAAAGTTGGTAATCCCATTTTTGGTATCGTGATGGTTGAATTCAACATAACCGCCTTTGCCGTTACAACATTTTCACAGATTATCTTTTAGGTATATCAGAATTACCTAGAAAAATTTAACCATAGCATTACGATGTTATCCATACGGCAAACAGTTTCGATGGTGGTGGCCACAGTGCAACATGATGTCCAGGGAGTATAGAGATTGCAATTCGAAAATTCAGGAAAATCTAGAATATTTGAAACTTTTTATTCCAAAAAATTTAACAATATTCTATTCCAAAAAATTTCTACAAATTCTACTTCAATTTTAGGTTAACATAATGACTACATGCTGAAATACGCTGAGTTTGTCTATTCTTGGAAGAAAGAATTTCGGTATAGGGTTATTCCAAACCAGTACGTATTCTCCTTGGCAGTTATTCTCTACAACTTTCGACTAAATGATTCTTTGTTTTAAATGTAACATGTGAATGTTATAAAATAAACAAAATTCTGACGCCGATTTATGGTGGGTGACACAGAAAGGTCCGGTGGAGTGAGGATCTCTAGGTAGCTCTTATTAACTCACTCTGTACTTGACTCAAATTAAGGGCAACTAATTCTTCCATCTTTTACAATTAAAAAACACGTCACGTCGCTCATTCCTTTGTTCTTATCACGCAAACCGAAAATTAAATGGTTGATTGCATTATGTAAAATGGATTATTAAGAAATGTTTATTTTAACCCACTTCGATATTTTCTTGCAAATCAAAGCGTCGTCGTTTAAGTCAAGCAGACGTAACTGTTTACAATTCTTTTGTCTGTCTAGTACATTGGCCATGTGACATAGGTTGGATGTTCTGTACTGTACCTCCGAATAATGAAATCTGGGCATTAAAGAATGAAAGCTTATTCTGGAATAAATACATTGCTTTAATGACTCAAAGAGCCTCAGATGGAAATTTTGAATACGGAACTGATTTGGATGAGCAACAGGTAGCAGGAAAGACAGGAAGTCTCAAATATATTCACCAGCTGTGCGAAGGGTGTTTAGAAGTGGCTGCTGACCACAAGTGCTACGATAACGCTCCATTTGTGTCCATCCTGGATTGCAAGAATACCTGCAAATGTGATGATGGAAGCTATTCTCATAATGGATGCAACATCAAAGACAGATTAAGGGAAGAATACTTTGATGTAACGCCTTATGATCATAGCAGATATAAACGACTTAAAAACAGTCTTATCCAATGGGGTATTGCTAAAGAAAGGAATGAAAGACTATTGAGAAAACCAGAGGAAGATAACATATAGTATATCCAAGGCAGTTTAGAAAAAATATATTTTATTTCCTAAATGGGGCAATCAATAAAACCATTAAGATTTTGTTATATGATTATATCAAGTTGAATAATCAATTCAATTGCCAATATTTTGATTTGTAAAAATTGCCAGGCAGACAATGCGTAAAATTAATTAATTATTTCCTTTTTCTAAATTCTGCTACCTCACAACCCAAATAAACCAATTAATTTACTTGAGCAGAAAAAGAAATCGATAAAACTGTGTAGAATGTGTTCATCATGTGCACTATTAGTATATTTACTATTGGTATAGTTAGTATTTACATACGATTTAGACAATTATTTTATATTGTTCACTGTGCCACCGAATAACAGCAAAAACAGTGTTGCAGTGATTCAAAACTTTAATCCTTCATTGAGTCACAACGCATTTTGTTAAATTGGCTTGACTGTTTCAACAGAATAGGGTCTAGTTTATCTCTCACGATGGTGAAATGAAGGACTAGACCGCAAATGGTTTATTACATCCTAGTTTTCATTTTAACCGAGTTCAGTATGAGCAAGATTTTTAACATTAATGTCCTTATCTCTAGGCATGGACCTGCGGTTCAGGTTCATTATAACCGTAGTTCCATTAAATCCGGTGTCGTAATATGCAATGTACACTGTATAATCAATTCCATATGTTCTGTGATTTATGGTATAAATATCGAGTCATCATCTGAAAAATTTCTGTTTATGATCGATAGACATCAGATAGACTACTTCATGTTGATTCGAATTACGTTGATGATAAATTATGTATAACCTCCTTAAGTGAGTCCTCATGTGATAAGCTTTATCATTGATTGTTGTCCATTTTCGATTTTCTTCATTAAGAAATGATAAATTTGGAGAAAACGATCTTGCGATATTGCAAAGAAATTAATTTTGTATCATCTTTTCTAAAATTCTAAACACATTATGGCATAAAACAATGCACAAAAATGATAATTTCGCAGCTACACGCAAGAGCCGAAATTATTTCTTACATTGACATTTATAATCTTGAATTAGAAAAACTAATTGTTTGGGACTCTAGAATATAGTACAAGTAATTGTGAAATTGAAGAGCTGCCTACAACATTCAATGAGTCAACTCACTGCTATTTTACCAAGAAACTACAATATATGTAGACTCATGGCTGAAAAGTTCTGACATTTAAAGATATCATAATAGTCCCAAGTACTATAAATAGATCAATATTGATCACGAACAGGATGACAGCAGGACTTTATGTGGATGCTTAGGCCTTCAGTCGAGCTGTCCGCCATGCTGGGTGTCATGTTTTTAGTAATCGCAATTTTTGGAGACTACATATCTTCTACTTATTTTAGTTAAAAATAATAATTAAACTAAAAAATTTAAATTAAAATTAAAGATTAGTGTAGACAAGAATAGATTTTTCTTCCACCTAGGTTTGCATAACGAAGATTGTGCTTACCACTGTTGATTATATTGGTTCCACTAATATATCTAAAAATCTAATAGTTCCATTAATTAATAACTTAATGAGAACTTGCAACACAGTAGACGTTAATAATGCATCATTTTCCTATATAAATATGAAAAGTTGACGCTACAAGAACAACAAACGGAGCAAACAGGTGATGTTATGCATTAAAGGATGTGGGTCAAACGCAAATCAACTCCTTCCATAAACCCAAGCACTAATTGTGAATTTTAATTCTATTTCCGGATTTAGGCTGTCTGCGCAAGCAAGTCATTACAACCATTGTTTAAAGTTTTATTGACATTATTATTTTTCATTTTGCATTACCTTATTTCCAGTTGTCAATTATAGCAAATATGATTTCTGTACTATTCGTGATTGTATTGCTTTTGCAAGTCATCAACACAACTGCTGCAGGACATTCTGTGAGTATATAAATGAATAGTCTAAATCAAAATTAATTCAACGCAATTTAATTCCTTAAAATACAATGGTCAATACATACATTTTGATTTCAATATTACTCAAAATTTTGAAATAGATGACTACTGCAAGCACCGTAGACTAAACCATTACGTGTACTAGGATATAAATGATTACAAATTGTATGTAAATAAAGTACCAAGTATTTTAAACCTTTAAGTAGCTATTAAACTGGTGGATCCATACTTATTCAGTGAATTATATTTGCTCCTAAATTTTAGGTGTTTTGAGTTTAATTTTTTGACTATCCATTTTGTTAATCAATTTGAAAGAGCTGTTTAAGCTTCATATGTTAGAATTCTCAAACGCTTTCGCACATCTTCAAGTATTTTGAAATGGCGAATGTCATTTTTATTGTTTCAAAATCCCACCGTACGAAATTGTACTTAGGGTTTGAAAAACGTTGTTTGAGGTACACAAACACGGTCAATAGAAAGAATTTTGTGTGATAAATTAGTACAAAGAAATTCAGGATATTATCTAATTGAAATTTCAACACTCATTGTTATATTGTGGCGCGGCGTACCGTTGCATTGATTAGGATAATTTAATGTAAGGAAATAAAAAGGATAACATTGGATTCGAATGAAAAAGATAGGGAATGATAGTAATTGGGACTTGGATACACGGAGTACCTACAGTATAGGTTTCCTGTAGTACGGGAACGGGACTGGCTCTTTAGGTTGGACTCCTAGAGTGTCAAGTTAACTTCCCTAGAGACTGTTCTTGTAGTCTAACTAAAGTGTCTTCTCTACTCTACTGGTCTCATATAAGCCTAGAGTGAAGTGGATGGGTTTGGGTTGAGTTAGGTCTGGGCTGAGTAACCCGACTCTGCTATTGTCTTCAGTTTCCTACTCCTAAAGGCTTCTATAGGAACTGGTGTTACTGGGGCCTGGTTCTCTTCTTCTACCTACAGGCAGGATTCTCTAGACTATCGCTCCTACAGGGCGGGATACTCTTCAACCTAGAGTTCTTATACTCTAGTGCCTAACGGTTAGGGGCCTCTTCTACCTACGGGACAAGACAGTTACTTGTGTTCTCGGTTCTTGGGTAATGTCTCACCAAGACTATACCTAACTTAGGGAGATGATGTTACTTCACTGTAGTGACTGGTCTGCTCTAAGAGTACTATCACTGTAGTGATTACCTTCTCTATAGGAACTCCGTCTCCAACAGGAACACTCTTCTCATCCTACAGGAGCCTACCTTCCTAAAGGGACTGCTCTTCTCCTACAGGAGCTTACCTTCCTATAGTGACTACTCTTCTCCTACAGGAGCCTACCTTCCTACAGGGACTGCTCTTCTCTTACAGGAGCTTACCTTCCTAGAGTGTCTACTCTTCTCCTACAGTTTCTAAGTTACTAGTTACTCGGACTAAAGACCGATGGTCTTACCTAGCAAGTGTGAGGTCTTCTCCGAAGGAAAGGATGGGGATTGCGATGAGCTCTCCGGCACCGGATCCCCGGGGTCACCGGAGTCTTGCTGAATTGCAAAGCTTCCCAGTGACACCGGTGTAAACGGTGAAACCGGAGGGATACAAGGGCAGTGTTGTAAACGACGAGAAATCCGATGCTCGCTCAAGAGTTGGAGGGTGCCACGCGGGGCTTTTGACCCTAAGTGAGGATGGAGCCTCACCGAGTCTACGGTCTCTCTAGAATAGAATGTCACTTACAACGTTTTTCCGGGAAGGGATTTCGTTCGTCACTCTCTCTCTTTCCCGAGGTCCGTTCCGATAACAACCAAGTCACAGCACGCACAATCAATTGCTCTCCACTATCCACGGTAGTCGAAGGATTATCTTATTTATTCTCAGATTATAATAATCACTAAACTCTTAATTATAGATCTTTAGAAAAGCTATTGTCCCTACCTTTTTGACAAGCTAAAACTTAGCGCCGAATACTCTACTCTGTTGAGAGACAAAACCTCAATGGGAACCCCCCCCCCCCTCTGAGGTGAAGACTTTACTCCTATTTATGATATCGCTTTCTACCACAAAAGGAGTGCCCATTTCCTATCTCTAACGAATTCTCCTAAGCCCGTTCACACATCCTTACGGAGAAATGAATAGGCTCAGAGGAATTCTTATTACCCCTAAATTCTATTCTAAACTATTCCTAATTTCAGGATTCCCGAGTGCAAGGGAAGTGCCGGATTTCTGGCTGCGCCACAATATTTACCCCAAGGAAGTTCTAAGATTGGCCAATCTTGTCTTTTAGTAAAATTGTAAACCACTATCTGCTGAAATAGAATGTCTTGATATTTATCCCTTACACTATTGTGTGCATGGAATTATTTGGTTAGCCGTTGCCACTATAGCGTGCAGCTACTTTTCTTAAACTTTCATGCCTAGCATAGGAAGAGGAAGATCCACAACTGCAAAAAAATTCTTTCAAAATAAACCTGAAAATTATATACGTATTATGTTCCTCTATTTGTAGCCAAACTTATCTAGGTATCTATACATACCTCCGTATTTCTACTATCTTCATATTACTGATCGATGTGTCTACGCGTATTTGCGTCTCCATATATCAATGCGTACCACAAAGGTTTCTATACGTTCGCGGGTTCAACTTACTTCTACGTAATTTTCCTATTTCCAAGTTTGTCTATTCTCCTCTACAACCTTTGCTAGAACGCCTCCGAGTGAAATCAGCAAATTGACAAGTAGATACTCCGATCACATTAATAGCCATACTTTTTTCTGTTAGTAGTATGAATTTTTGTAGATTAAACTGACTGATGACGAAGAAGCCGTGATACGTGCTGGACACTATAAAGAAAATTCCAAATACCCTTTAGCAACTAACTACTCAGTCGATATCTATGTAAGCCCTACAAGTGTTAAATACTATCAACAGACACAAGAATCCTTCCTTTGAACTCTCCACTCGTGTTTCGAAATTTTTCTTTAGTTACTAATGTTGATTCCAGCCGGACAACTGTACTTTATCAATAACATGCCCAGAGGTTCACCTGAGGAAAGACTGCAGCAAGGATTACATTCAAATTCAGACTTCGGAAAATGGTTTACTACGTATCTGCGACAACCCTCCTGAAAAACGCTACGTGACTACAGGTCCGAATATTTCCATGACGTTGACCTTCGTTACTGATTCAAGATTGCCTGTTGATGACTTTACAACTGGGTTCCTTTGCAAAGCATCCTGCTGGAACCATTGCGCCAACGTATCAGGTAAAGAATCTATTAATCATTTCTTCAGCGAGATTAGTGAATATATTGATACAACTAAACAATATTTTAACGAAAGCTTATTTATAACTACAAATAGCTGTGTGTAAGCGAAGACGACGCAAGCTGGTCTGCTGCTTTCTCTAAATGTGATCACTAATTTGTAGATGAACTGTTAACTACATTCAAGAGTATCCATTCTAACTCCACCAATGAAACACAATTCAGAATTTTATGCAATTAATTTTGTTTTTTAATATTTGCCTATAACACAGAATGGTTTATTCTAATGGGTCAATAATGAATAGCAGCAACTAGTCAAATGAGATTCAATTAATCTTCTCATATCCAATCTTGCTACAAAACAACTAAGCATTTAAAAAAAAATATGATTTGTAGATATCGTCGAACCAGGTAGCCGAGAGCCGCACGGTGTCCCGCCGCGAGATTTTTGCGCCATGTCACTAGATTTACTTTCCAATGCACTTTCCTCCCAAACTTTATAATTTGCGGCGGGAAGAATATACGCTTTTTCTCACTAATAATTACAAATTAATTAGGAAAAGTCTCATCTAGATATTAAACGAGATTGTTTTGGATGTTATTAAGCATTTGTTGCATTTGATTGACAAGTTAAACGATCAGTCAGATGGTTTAATTGCTACAAAAACAATTCTAATTAAAAAAATTGGAATAGAGAACTTGACTAATTCAGATTGCCTGTCAGATTCCTTTGGTTTGTTAACATTATTAAATTTATTGATGAAGGGATTATCATTTGTGGGAAGGGAATAACTTTAAAGGCATCGTCAAAGACAATGACAAAATCACCCACGCTTAGTTGAAGTAATGCAGAAAGTAATATTTTATCTCTCTACATTTTAATCTTTCTGTTAACTTCAAACTCCTCTTCACGGTAACTCGGGTGATCCTCACGACCGAATTTCTGGAAATCCTGTAGTGGGAGCTTTGCGCCGTTAACGCACGTGTTAACGGCAATTAACATAAACCAACAAGGAATAATTTAATTTGTGGTATTATATGACAATTTTCGACTTCAATTCAACAAAAATTTTATCACACTCTGTATCACGCATAAATAGTTTTTGGCGTTTCAAAAATCTGATAAATCTTTTCGCATTCTCAAAACTACACAGATAAAAGCCGAAATTTTTCGAGACTTTCGGATTGAAGATTTCAGAATCCGCCAAGCTGATACAGAAGTATTGCGACAACCTCAAACACTAAACTCTGAATTCCGATTCAGATTCTCAGATTCATACTTACAGATTCTAAACTATAGTTAAGGCATGTCTGAATGAAATCGAAAGAGCTTGATTAGGGTCTGTTCAGAATTCTCTGAGGAGAGGGGAGGCGTAAGGAATTTGTGCATGGTCGGGAGAGATTCGGGCATGGGCTAGATTGATGCCGGTAAGGGCGGGAGGGATGCGGAGATGGTTTGATTAGATGTGGGTGTTATAACAATAATTTTAGGTATACTCCAAACCTGTGATTAATCTCAAGTATTTTTTTCATATTTATTATGTAGGTCTTCTAAACCAAAAATAATCAATAATCATACCTTCAGCACACGGTTAGCCATTTAGCCGGATGAAAACATTTGTCCGGCTGACTAGCTTAACTGGCCGGTCTGGACGATCTTTGTTTAAACGCCACACATACATACATAGGTGGATTGTCTCAATTTGCCAAAGTTATTGTAGATTTTCGTAATCCTTTCCTTACCTCCTTACTTATAAATTCAAATTTAACTAGGTTATCCCAGTGAATATAGGAGAAGTAATTTTCAGTACAGTTAGCTAATCTGAAAATAACAAATTAAAAGTATTTCGAAAACAGTTTGGCATGGACCATAATGACGAGTCTCAAATCAACCTGGTTCTTGTTAACCAAAGCCTTGGCCACAGCTGGAGTGACGAAGAAAAGAAAACTATAACTGCCGATTGAACCGCTTCGCAGTGGATTCGCAAGGTAGCTGATAACAAATTACTTCCTGTCATTCCTTAGTACTGAGACGAGTCTACCGACTGTTAAGTGGATTACGGCGTCTGATAATTACAACAGCCTATTCACTAAAACTAAAAGCAAGATAATCTTGTAGATCACCCAGTGGACAATATGGAGCTCCTGATCACCACCGATCAGCCATACTCAATTATTTAATAAAAATTTTGTCGTCCAGATCGTCTACTGGACGCAATTTTTAATCGTCCAAATCGTCCAGATTGTCCGGTCAATTTCATCCGGCTGTGCTGATACTGCTTCAACAGCTTTGTCCTAATTTTATTCCACTAACATTGCTTTCTTTGAGTTTAGAAAAGAGAGAAAAACTAGTAATAAGAGAGAAAGCATGTAGAATACTCCTGTTAATTATCCACTCAAAGCAAATAAAGTCTAATAATTTATACCAATTTAAAATTTAATTTAGTGTCCCAGCACAGCTAAATCCATTGTTCAACAGTGGGTATGCACGGGAGGGTTGAGGGTATAGACAGCGAAATGTGGGCATAGACGGAAGTGTTGCGGCGAGGGATAGTAGGGATGCGGGCAACACTATATGTTGAATTCGGTCGGAAACACTAATTTGCAACATGTGAGACATTTATCCCAACGCGTGGAGTGGAGTGTCCAAAATAGGCCACACAGTTAAACATTGGGACTATGTGACACTGCTGTTCTACTACGAGTTGACTTTACTGAACTAAGGATACAACGGGTAAATAGAAACACGGTTTGATGAATCTGAACCGCCGGTCACTGCCTAGAGATAGCCACATGAATGTTAAAAACTCGGTCATAAACAATTCGGTTAGAATGAACCATATCTCGCTGTATACAAAGTTTTTCACTTTACCATAGTGCGAGATTAACTTGGCCTAATTTTAATAAAACGGGTCTTAATCAAATGCGTTGCGAATCAACGGGGAAATGAAGTGATGAATCACTGAAAGAACGTGATTGTTATTATTATGTGATATCTCTTGTAAAATGTAACATTTATCATGATTTTAATTTTTTCTTGTTGTTGATTGCCTCTTATAGAGTTTCCAAATCGTAGGTTAAGACTGGAAGAGTACAATGTCAATGACTTTCTATATTGCTTTTTCAATGTAATTTTTTCCATAACGTTATTTATTGCGTTTGGGAGATGAGGCAACAGACTAAAAAATGGTAAACATTGAACCAAGACAAATCAAAGATTGCATGTTACGAACTTGATTATAGATTTAACTGTTGTTCATTATTCCGCTGTAATGGACATTAGTTGTTATGAACGAAATCTTGGTGTCCATATGGACATCCAGGTGGACTGTTATTAACAACCCTATTCTGTTGAAAAAATAAATATTTATAACCTCAAGTATGTCCCTAAGCTACGGATCATGTTCCTGAAAAACATGATCCGTAAACATGTGCGCGTGCACAATGCAGTTACACTTATCGCACAGATTTAATTTCGAAATAGGATTTGTGCTCTCGCTAAGCTATTTTAACAATTACTGATCTTACTTATACGAAACAGAATATTAACTACAGTTTTCGTTATATTAGACATTGGACTTTCTATAGTCATAAAAGACCTAGATGGAGATGGTATTGCAGATGACCTCGATAACTGCCCAAAAGTTTTTAACACAGATCAGATAGATTCGGATGAGGATAAAATTGGAGATGCTTGTGATGTATGCCCAAATAAAATTGGAACAACTGATTTTAGGTAAATATTGTATCTAACCTTGGTAATTCTGAATCACTCAAATCAATACTTAACCATTTTTAAAAAGGACAAAGATTTATCTAAAAAATTACAAATGTTTGAATCAAAATATATCTTGCTAAACACTCGCGAAAATAGTTAAGCTATAAACCAGAAGTAAAAAAAAATTTTTTTTTAATGTTAAAGTTTTGGCAAAAATTTATCCAATAAAAAAATGATGTTAAATAAATTTTGTGCATTTATGAAACAAATTAAAGACTTAAAACTTTAGTCATTCTGGACGTAACTTCACAAATTTTTTGAATATGAGCCTCTGCAGATAAATGTTATCATATCCGTTCATATAGTAAACATTTAACGAAAATTCCTTTTTGAAATTATGTTCCAGGAATTTCAGCCAAATAGATTTGTTCCCATTAGACATATCAGACAAACTAATATATTGGCAAGTAACAAATTCTGGTAAAAGTGTGCATACTCTACTAACTACTGGACCAACGGGAATAATCGGTTAGAACTAAAATCGGTTTTAATAAATATTTTAAATTATGTTCTACTTTGAGTTTATGAAACAGGACCAGAGTTATTTACTGGATTGAACTTCAAAGGCGTTGTATGGACAGAGTCCTTTGAAGATGATTTTTTTGGAGTTATTTTCAGGTAAACGACACCGCACATTGTGATAATAACTGATCTACCTGTTGTTCCCAAGAATGACATTTGCCATTATGTAGTAATGGTTAATTTTTCTAAGTTTGCTCATCAGATGCCATAATTTGTATTCACAAAATTATTTAATGTATTCCGGAAATCGTGAATTGGATCACAAACCTGAAAATATGATGAGTACATAAATATTAATATAAATCACATGTACATGATGTGAAATGTTTGTGATCTGTAAAGATGAAGCATCGATTAGAAGCTTCTGCCCTATTTTAATATTGCTAACGGGACGATTTAAGATTATTACGCATTCGAAGTTAAATCGGACGGCTAAATTTTTGGACTCCTAGTTTTTTTAGTGACCTCTAGAAATCAAAGCTCAATTTCTACAAAGGCACTTCCAGGAGACGGCTTACTTTAAGACGACTATTACACGATGCTACATGTCATTCTTGGAAACTTACAGGCGTCCCATTTATATAAATTTCATATCAGAGAAATAATTCTAAAACTTAATCATATATATCGCATACTTTTGCTTGCATACATTAGTTTGAAGAGCAGTTGTGAATTTTACCTTCTAAGTTGGAAGCAGAAAGATGAAAGCAATTGGAGGCAGGGGTTTGGTTTCGCCGGAGTAACTCTACAAATTGTGAATTCGACAGATGGACTAAATGGAAGTTCGGACGGTCTTCGACATTCATTGTGGCAGAGGATAAATACTACTGGTCAAGTAAGTAAATTTGTATTGTAAAATGATGTTTGGAAGTAGTGCAACAGTGGCATTGTTATTGTTAGACTATGGGCAGACTGACTCGTTTATTTTGTCTGATATACTTTTGAACTCTAAGTAATTTATAAATATTGATCAATGTGTAACCCCGTTATTTTTACGTTTCATCCATTTTTCATCAACTTCGTTTCTATTTATCTTTTGTGAATATTATTCAGTCATAAATTTCATGCAATGTCATTTAATCGCTTTACATTCCGACGTGAGCCAAAAATGCTGTGTTAAAGAGACATACACTGTTGGTTGGAATGAAATTTCAGAGACATTGAGTCCAGTCACTCAGTTCTAAGGAATTAAAAAGTTTTGTTCACAATGAATTATTAGATGGAAAAGCATGAGAATTTATTTAAAAATTTAATTAATCAATTTATTTGACCTTGGCCTTTGATCTCAATAAAATTAATTAAGCACGTGTGAAAATAGTGGTAAATAGAGTTTCAAATATTTTGAAACACAAAAATAGTCGAAAATTTTGTAAATTATAGATTATAATATATGTATGTATGTAGAAGTTTATTTGATATAGCTTTCGCCCAATCAATAGTACTAGGTGGTTAGTTTGGATAGGTACAATAAAAATTAATTATTTTTGATATATAAATGTATAGTTCTAAGCAAGTACGATAGTAGTGGAGTTTTAATGTTAAGAAATTGTTAGTAGAATTTAATTTTAATGCTTCAGGTATGGCTTGTGAAAATTTCTGGCGAAGTGTACTTGTTGAAGGACATTCGTCCAAGAGGTGTGAAAAGGAGAGCTAGTCATCACAATATTGGCATTGTTCTTTGCTATGGTTCCGTAGCTTGTGCCATTTGCCTTTGCTAAATATCGTGTTGTAGTTTAACTGTAACTATAGGATAGACGTGGCCAAGCAAGACGGATATCAAATGTACATAAATTATAATGATATACGTAATGCTAAATTTGGACCTGGACCAATGACAATGACATTTTTGTAGATTTGAAAGGTTTCTTAGGGATTGCATAGAAATATGTCTGTCTAATGTGAAATAAAGCGGTTTATTCCCAAATAGCAGGAAAGCAGAAAGTTAATTGTAGAAATAATGCTGAAAGTTTCCATGATTTTCTCCTTTGAGTGTCCCATATTTAATCGTTTTGTTTTGTCGAACCCAGGGGACATTTAATGCAACATATATGATTCATGTCTCCGTTCACGAGGGAATTCAGGTCAGCCAAAGTGGTTCCGTTAAACGGTATGTGCAAACTTGTGATGTGATATTCCTCTCAATTGCAGTCTAGTAAATATACTTAAATGCAGAAATAAACCAAATGGATGTACTATTTCGAGAATCTTCTATTCCTTTTGGATGTTTAGTTTACTTATTGGCTTTCGTTCAATCAAGAGGGTAGGGATCTGGGATTCCAGCAGACACGGTAATATACGGGTTGGTCTAGCTCTAGGCCTAGTTAAAGTGCTTAAGGCCTAAAAAAGCAACAAAAGCAGCTCTTACATTTTAGCTAGATTGTTTTTTAACCTAAGGTATGGCACTGATAGACCTAGGTAACCTATCAGTACCATATCGAGAGAGAATCGTCTATCATACGATGTGATTCAAAAGCTTGGGAAATCGATGATTGAAACTCAAAGTTGCTTGTCTCTGAGGAATTGTGTCATAAACTTGAGTGAAAACGTATGCCCAGGATCATTCTTATCGGAAGACATCGCAACAAAAACATAAGACATTGTTTCATGATCCACACCCCATGCCGCGAATTTGCTTTTTTAACATCTTTTATCACAATTTAACACTGAAATATTTTTATCTCTATGAACAAAAGATATATTATAATTTAATGGTTTCAATGTTTTCTATTTAAGATTTAATTCCTTCCTAATGAAAATACATACACGCCTTAGCGAACGGGTTTTCTCCAACCTCTGCTAATTTTCAAACCATGCATGCCGATTTTCTACTAGCTTTTGTGAGCTTTAGCAGTTTTCGGCAACATTTTGCAAGTTTAAACGATTACAGAATATAGTTTTGGCAGAAAATTCCAGATAGGTTTTTCCTATCTTGGAGTTATTAATTTTGATTTTGAGAAATTTCACGAATTCATGAAGTGATTATATTATATTTTAATTTCGAAAGTTTAACACCTATACTAAATGGACATGTGAACTAGAGAAAGCAATAGCAAAAGGTTATCGAAATGTATAGAAGACTTTAAAAAATGCGAGTTGTCGGACTTAGGTGAGGGTAATGCGAAGTAAACATACGACGCTACACTCTTTATCGAACTTTTTAATAAATAATATTTATAAAATACTTACTATATATTCCCGAGATAAACAATTTCGTCTATATTGCCGCATTACTGTAGTCTACCAGAGAAAGTGATTTCAGTTTTTATTAATCATAGCTTTCACACACAAATACAATTTCTATAGACCTTTTACTCGTAATGCCAGATGATATATATTATTTTTCTATTTGTATCAATGAGTCCGGACTCATAATCGTTAGGGGTTTAATTTGTAACCTTTATGGGTGAAAGTGAATTTCTGTTGTCTGTTGAAAGGGGTCCTTCAAGGAGAACCATCCAGCCCCAATATTTTCAACCTCTATATTGAAGATATAACAAAAGCACTAAAAAACTTTCTCGCATCGGGAATAATACTCTCGGATGAAATCATAATTATACTTATGTACGCAAATGACATGTTTATCGTAGCCCCAACAATGGAAGCGCTTCAAATTAAACTAGAAATAGCAAGAGCATTCTTAAACAAAAGAGACCTCAAAGTAAATCTTGCAAAGACAAAAATTATTATATTTATTGAAAAAAACAGACTCCCAAAAAACCAAGTTTTCAAATGGGGGGACTCTTGAATTAGAAAAAATCAAAACCTATAAGTATTTAGGGATTATTTTCTTGTCTAATGGAAGATTTTTAACCAACGCCAAAGAACTATCCAACATAGGTCTAAAAGCACAAGCCGCAGTACTTCAAACCATTGGAAAATCTAGATTCTTCACATTAGCCCCAACAAATACATTATTCAATAGTGTAATAAACTCCACTTCTCTATATGTTGCTGCTATTTGGAGTTTATCTTATGCAGATTTGATTGAAAAAGTGCAACAGCGCTATTACAAAAAAACGTTATTTCTTCCTTGCCTCACACCAAGATACTTTATCAGGACAGAGATGGGTCTCTCTCTCACCAAACTAAAAATTATGAAACTAACGCTAAACTATCTAATCAGACTTCACAACTCACCGAATTTAACCCTTCTTCACAAAGCCCTTACACAACTTCTAAAAATGACTAAGACTGATCCGGACTCAAAATACAATTGGTTAAGTAATATTAAACAAATTTTGCACGAATTGGATCTCCCTTTAGTTTGGACAAACATGTCATTATCTGTATTATTATCTGTTGAACAGTAGACATGAAATAATAATAAAACTGACATCCTTTCTAGAGGAGAAAGATCGTATTGCAATTGAAAAATCTACCTCAATACCTCACTTCCAAACACTTGAAATTCCTTGGGGTGAGGAGCTATACTTAAAGATAGGTCTTCCAAGATATCTAGTGTCCTTTATTGCGCAATTTAGACTCATTCTATCAACTATACATTCTAAAGGTAATTGGTATGACCTAGGAAATTTCAACCAAAATCTTTGCAAATTCTGTCATACTCAATTATCCACTAAACATCTATTCCAATGTAACACTTTAATTACGAAATTTGGTTTGAAACTACCTATAAACTTTAATATAGAAAACTTCGACTTTAATTTTAACCATTTTAATTTAAACTTGTGGAAAACACTTTACTTTTATGTATCTGACACTTTTCAATTTTACTTTAAAACCTAATACTAATTCTAATAATTTACTATATTTTTATTCAACCATCCTAACCAAATTAAATTAAACATAATTAATATTAGCGGATACACCTTGCTTTTAAGTACATTCTAAAGCTCTTCTTTTTTACTGAACTTAATTTAACATGTAACAAAGAGCATTAATTAATTAATTAGTATATAATAGGGGGATTCGGCCGAGGCCAAAAAGTCTAATAAACCCATGATTGATTGATTGATTAATTGATTGTTGTCTGAACTTGCTATATAAATTTTTATTTATTTGAGTTCCGTGGTACTTCCTTAGGATTGTCTAAAATTCCCAATTGACCTGCAGGTAGCTTTACTTTTATGATAGTGCTTCAGCTTATGACAACTTTTTCTATTACATGCGGTAAACATGCACGCGGAGTACATTATACGCTATTTTATTAAAAGAGAATGAAATTTTTTTATGACATTGTCTATGATTCCTTGAAATTAATTGAAACTAATTGCTTTGTTTTTTGCATTAGGCTCACACAATCTGGAGTTTGAAAGGACTCGAATATGAAACAAATCATAAGTACACGTTCATAATACAACATCGACCACGAATTGGACTAATAAGGATCAGGATATACTCTAACAAAAATCAACTGATTGTCGACACTAAGAACGTTATTGACAAATCACTTACCGGGGGAAGAGTTGGACTTTATGTTAACTTTCAAGCATTTACTTACTTTGAGAACTTAGAATACAACTGCAATGGTATGTACAAAAAACTATTATCTGAAATTTTTAATTGGAAACTGATCTTAAATCTTTTTTTTGGTATGACAGTATTATCAACTAAGTCAGAGACAAAGACTTTAATTAATGAGCTTAAAATGCCACTTTAATATCTATTAATGACGAAAGCCTGAGTATAATGTAGAGGGCTTAGAGAGCTTAACAATGTTACTTACATCAGAAAAATTACAGGTGCTTTTTATTAATGAACCTAAAATGCTACTTTAATTTCTATTAATGACGAAAGTTTGAGTATATGTAGAGAGCGTAGAGAGCTTAATAATGTTACATCAGAAAAATTATTGATATTTTTGAATCCCTTTAAACAGAAATAAAAACACAATAGCGACAGAATTTTTTAAATTAAATTTGAAAATGTAATTTGTTGATATATATTGATATTTGTATATATTTCTATATACAGTAAAGTTCGGCTATAGTGACTCCGGCTATAATAGAACTCCGGCTATAGCAAACCACACTGTCCGGTCCCTGCCAAGCAAATGGGAGATTATGTGTTAAGTAGTCCGGCTATAATGAAATCGGCTATACTGAACTTCCGGCCTTAGTGAACCAAACCTACCGGTCCCGAGAGTCATTTTGTCCAGTTATAGTGAAATATGTCTGAATTCCGTAATGAGACCATTGCTACTACTGTTCCTTATACTTTTATGCCTGCCCATCTATGCACCGGATTTGCATTTCGACCTATGAATGAGTTTTGGTTTATTAAGTAAATCACTAATTCAGTGTCAAAATCAGGCCAAAACCGCACTGCGTTATCCTTAAACGATAAATTCGATATCATTGCTGCACTGTCTTCCAACACATTCCCCCAAACGTTATGTGAGAAATATAAATTGGAAACTTTACACAATTTCTCTTATTTTGAAATCAAAATCTAAAATTGAAGAAGACTTCCAAAGATTTTGTGGTGTAAGTTAATAATAAAAGTGTTGAAATATAATTAGGTTACATTTAAGCAATTAGCTAAAATTCAAATATCAAATTCTTAGAATATAAAACGCCAACGCCGATGTAACTATCCAAAGTTGGATTCTGCGCTCATCAAATGGTCTCAAGCAAATCCCCATTACCCAGTGCTTCTCTAAATCGGCTTAGCTGAATTTATAGTGAAATACTGGATATAATAAACAATTATTAAATTGAAGTGTCCGTTCACTATACCAATATAATGAACTCCGGCTATACTGAACCAATTTTGCCGGTCCCTACACATTCACTATAACCGAACTTTACGGTATATGTATATGTATGTATACATGTATGTATATATAGACATGTTAACGTTTCGAATCAGGTCGTGAAACAAAACGATAAATGCGTTTCTTTCTTAGCTTTAGAGAAACGTTAACGATACGACGTGGAATCATGTTTGAGAGTATTGCCTGATCCAAACTTGCCTTTCTCCTATAGTGCTCTTAGGGAAAATACGGTACGATTAGAAAATTTGAGCAATACAATCATTTTTTCCCACAACAACTTTATTCACAATTTACTGAATATTTAGAATAATACTGCATTTTCCCTAGAGCACGATGAGAGAAAGGCAAGTTTGGATCAGGCATATTGCAGCTTCACAAGTTTGTAACTTTCCGCTTTATTTCAGCTTTATCTTAGTGGAATTCTTTTAGTTGACATTTTTCATTGACTTCAAATTGGTTCTGCTTTTTGCGTGTCAAATAGCCGTCTACGTGTGTGTATATTCTGTTTAATCTATAGTGTTAAATAATCCATGATGATCTCATATAATGCATGATATAAATCGTCGTAGATTTTGCACATTTTTCAGATATTGTGTAAAATATTCTATGATTGCAAGTAATGAGAATTGGTTAGAGGACATATGGCAGAAGTTATTCTCAGGAATATCACAATCAGGATTTAATCAACACAGCAAACCCGCAGTTTATGTTCGGGATTCGGAAGTAAATGTGTTACTTATTTGTTCAAAACTAACTAACCAATGACAATTTGTAAGTTAATCATATATTCTGATGAATTCCAAGTGTTAGTAGCTTTTTTGCCTCTAAATAGCAACGGTATTTTTTTTCCATGATATATCCTGCACCGTTGCTTTGTTCTCTCTATTCTTACTTTGTGTTCAGGTTTTCTGAATTCGTAGCTTTTCCTTCTTGGTATATAAGGACAAGATATTAGTTCCGTAGTTATTTCCCGCATGGTCCTTATTTGCTACTGGTTTGAACCAAATTTTCTTCCAAAGTACTCAGGAATCGGCAGAACAACTTTGTTCCAGGATTTTCATTTTTGCAATCGTACATGCATTATAAATAGAATGAAAAATTTGTGTATTTGAAATTTAATAAATCCATGATCGTTCCCTGATCTTGTCCTTCTTGTTCCGTTTCGATTCGTATTGAGAACTCAGTTTATCGTTTCGTTTCATGTCCATGTTGGAAATGATCCGTTAACATGCCTATGTATATATGTATGTATAGTATGTATATACAGTGAGTCTGTTTGAAACCTCTCCAGTCAACAACTAACACTAAGGATTTCACTAATTTTTAATTTTTGTGAAGTGAATAAATGTCCAAAATCGCATCAATCAAAAGGTTAATGACCTTCTGGTTGGATTGTGTTTAAACAACTGTCAAATCTTTGGATATTAGATTAATATTTTGATGGATTTGATTTTCTCTAGATGTCATTATATTTTCAAAGAATCTAGAAAGGTAATTTGGTTCAGTTTTTGAATTCAAATTTTTTCAAAATACACTTAAAAATAAATTAATACGAAAAAGTCATAGAAATCATGGTAGTTGTTGATTTTGATGGTTTTTATAAAAGTTAACAGACTCACTACTATATTCGTTGATGGTTTGCAACACGGAATTGTCTTTCGACAAATGTCGAAATGACCAAATGGAGTTCATGTGCACTATGGTGTATAATGGAAGGTAGATTATCACTAATGGTGAAAGTTTCCCACACCCGTATTTCAGCAGCAGCACCTACTGTTGGATGGAAAGTGACCTTTCTCCACTTTCCCTTGCGTCCCTCTCTTCCGCTACCCATCCTTAATCGATTGACTAATCATTCAGCCAATTTCTCCACTTTGCTACAATTATATCGAAATTGGGATAGAAAGATTATCTTTTATCTTAGTTTTGCGTCTAAGGTTAGCAAATTGGCGGTTGGGATACTTCCGAGACTGCTTAATAGACTGGTGGCATACTTCTGAGTCGAGTTTAAATAAAATAAGATACGATCGAGTATGTAAGACACCGCATAATATTCAATTTTTCTATGAACTGTAACAAGAACAATCTTAGTTTATCACGACGGTTTCGTAATTGTAAGCAAACAATAATAATGTAAATTTACGATGCTATTTAAAATTAAAACGTTGTCTAATTATCACCAGCACTATGCATTAAATGTATGGAGTGCGAGCTCAACCCAAACATTTATTTGATTTTTTTCTGTTAATACTACCGAAATAATATGAGGGGTGGAGGGTTGCAGGTGTATTATTAACCGTTGAGGGCTCCTATGTTCAACGGAGGGCGGAAGGCTGGAGTCTTTTCATAAAGCATTAGAGCCATTTTGAACTCGTAATCCTTGTACAATCCATTTATTTTGTTTTGGTTGTGTTCCGGTGTATTCAATCTTTAATAAAGTAAAATTATTTAATGACAAAAACAGAATACTACTAAATGAAAAAGGAATCGATTAGAAACTAACCGAAAATTATTGCGAGATGGATGGAATCCAGTAAGAGCTGTAGGCGTACGCGGATAGGTCTTTGCTGAGTGAACTGGAAGGTGAACGGGTCAACTTACCTTGAAGTGGTCTTTGCTGAATGGAGGGCGGAGGGGTGGATAGATAAATTTAGCTTGGAGGGTTCAATTTAGGTTGGAGGGCTGGAGGGGTGTAGGGGTCAATTTAGCTTGGAGGGGTGAAAGGGTCTATTTAGCTTGGAGGGCTGGAGGGGTGGAGGGGTCTTTGCTGACTGGAGGTCGGAGGGGTGGAGGGCCCATCCCTTACCCATCTATATTTCGATGTCACTGCTAGTAAAAGGCAATGCACGTCCACCAATTTTTGTTGGAGTTTAATAAATAATACTAAATTCTATTGAACTAAAATCGTAACAGTAATAATGCTCAATATCGTTAAATCTAAAATGGTTCAATTGCATAACGCGAAACCATGACAAATCGAATACATGTATACACAATTACAAATTAAAGCAACCGCATACAAATATTTTGAGGATAGACAAACAAGTTGATTAAAATATCTTACTTCAGATGTATATCTGCGATTAATAAGGATTGTAAAAATCTTAGGAAATTATGCAGTTATGCTCGCATCAACAACGATTAACACAAAACATCTAATATATCATTCGATTTTGCGTTGAACAAAACATTCTGGAACCGATATTGCTGCTAATATTTATGCACTTTAATCTTTATCGACTATTTGAAAAATTCACAAATATCTTGTAAAATATTTTCAGAACGACTTCCTGAAGATGTTTACACTGAATTTCCTAATTCAGAAATTAAAAGCCGCACAGCATCTTATGTAACATCAAAAGGTAAATTACTAGGTATTCGACAAATTCTGTTTTATAATGCTTATCATTTGTTTTATAGTATCTGATTTCATACATGATGAATCAAATCCGCTAGGTGATAGAGATGGGTAAGCAATTTAATACTGGAAATTAAAGTAGCAATATTAGCATGACGATATAGTCAACATCATATAATTAACGACAAAAAGCAATGATTCGAACTTCTTGTGCAATTCCTTTGTCCAAGATAGACTAAGCAATTGATACCTGATACCTGATAATTGTTGCTTGATGCATCGAACATTGTAATTTCAATTTGGTCTTGAATTAGAACACCTATACACAGTATCAGCTGAAGATACAAATTTTGTTTTCAGTCGAGTTTATGCGCATTCATAGTATTTACGTTGTCACTATTTGGAAATAATAGATTGCAAGAAATAGCAAAAAAAATTTTACATTAAAATTCCAATGTCATCGTAATTTTAAATGCAGACCTTCTTTTCACTTCAATCGTTTTTTGACTGTAGGAGTAGTATCACTATCCGTGGAAACGCCACACAAAATTCCTTCTATCAATTGAACTTTGAAATGAACTAAATAAGAACACAACTTGATTCTCCCGTTGACGAATTATTGATTATGAAATAGCGGTACCACCGGTATCTTGAATGACGCTGTACATCTTCAACTACTATTACTTCAACAATGCCCTAGCAATGCTTTTGGTGTTGCAATGATTGAAATGCACAGGTTCAATCTGTAAGTAAATAATGTTGGAAGGAAAGTGTCTTCCACTGTCCAGACGACAGACGCTCTCTCTAGGCGCCTGAAGGCTGGTTCCCATGCCTGGCAAAATTCAGCTTCTTCATATTTCTGGAAATCACAAATTTCCAGGAGGGTGTATAATTGTCTCCCCAGTCCTCGTCTCATCAACATCTCTCCCAAGACAGTCAATTCGGATTCCCTTTTTTTTTCATTTACGTCTCGTGATTATTTGACCTCTGACCACATCCTGCCCTTAGACAAGTTCCCGAACCATTTCCCATACCCTATCCCCACCATCCCCATTTCTGTCTAACAATAACAACATTGCACCGTTGAAGTATTCGTGACAGAAAAAATAATTCTTCAATAAGCAGAGTCAATTTTGAAGCCTATTAAAAAAAAATTTTATTTGGTTTAAAATATAATACTAAAATGTTAAATGTATTTCCACATTGGTGTGGAGGTCTCCCTTCTTGAGACTAATGTTTATTTTGTCTCGGTTGCAGTGATGGGATTTTAAATTCAGAAGACAATTGTGCAAACTTTCCTAACCCTGATCAAAACGATATTGACGGAGATCATTTAGGGGACGAGTGCGACTCAGATATTGACGGAGATAATATTGCGAACAGTATAGACATATGTCCATACACAAATTCTGTAAGTTGCGATGCAGATGACGACAGCGATGGAGTAGCCAACAAAATGGACGTTTGTCAAAAACATCCAAGGATTGCTGCTGTCAATTTTAAGTAAGTTTATAAATTTTGTATTCGATATGGAAAGTAAGCGTGAAGTATTTTCAGTTTATAAGAAACTAAATGCTAAGTACAGCTAAGACAAACATCGTTATACAAACTCGTAACGGAATTTATATAAATGTTGTTTAGACATTTTAGAATACACCAGATTACAATGCCATGAAGGGTAACATTCAAACGTCGTTTAGAATGCTAACGAACTAAAATGTTTTATATAGTTGTGAATTTTGCACCTCGCAGTTTGGCTAGAAACGTCGAATTGGCAGTTTGTGGAGACGGGGCTTGCCCATCTCCAACTCATTGGAACTCTTTCCGTCTTCCATACCAGAGTCAAGATACCCGAATCTGAACCCCAGCCCCAGCCACCAAAATATTTCCAATCGGAACCAGTCGGAAAATATACAGTACAGTTTGCTTCTATGGTAGAAAGATTAGTTTGTTTGTTTTAGGTTCTTTTTTTATTATTTTAGTTTATTTTAGTTTTTTCTTAAGGTTTGTTTTTTCAGCTTTTTTTTTTAGGTTTTTGAAAATTTTTTAGGTTTGAAGGTATGCCAGTTTTTAGTGTCTATTTTTGGTTTTATTTTAGTTTTTTTTAGGGTTTCTTTAGGGTTTTTATTTTTTAAGTTATTTTTAGGATTTTTTAATAGCATACCCTCAAACCTAAGAAAACCTAAAGAAAACCTAAAAACAAAAACAAAAAAAAACATAAAGAAAAACATAAAGAAAACCTCAAAAAACCTAAAAAAAAATTAAAAACAAACCTTAAAAGCTGGCATACCTTCAAACCTAAAAAAAAACCTAAAAAATAAACCAAGAACAAAAAACAAACCTTAAAAGACAAACCTAACAGAAAAAACGAAAAACAAAAGAAAACCTTAAAAAAACTGGCTACCTTACAAGTAAATTCTACTGTATATTTTCCTACTGGTTCCGAGGAGTTGGATTTTGGTGGACGGTGCTGGGATATCGGAATGGGGTATCTTGACTCTGGTTTCTTCCATTCTGAATTGCTGTTGTCACTGTGACGTTTTAGTTCACTTGGATTCATGTTCAAACTCGATCATTTTATGTTTGAGATATTCTTCCGAAGCTTCGTCATGAGACCCCGAATACGAATATTTGTATTCGTCGGAAAAATGGGCCGAATATTCATCCGGACGAATATTCGTTACACCCTTAGTTAAAGGCATCGAATGCCAATTACTATTGATCAGTAAAATTTCTTACTTTCTCAAATCATTATCAAACGCAAACAGCGATGCTGGAAAGGTTTATTACATAATCAACCATGACTACTAAGTCGAAGTAAAAATCATAAAAAATTGAACCTCGCTTGGTAAATAACCCTAACCAAGATAAAATTATGCCTAATTAAGGACATTAAAACAAAACCTAGTGGGTCACCCCACAACCATGGCCAAAGTCTAATAAAATAAAACCAAAGAAAGTAGAATCTCCAAAATTAAAAAAAAATCTAGCAATTTATACAAAAAAATCCAAAAAAACATCAGTCCACAAAAACTGAACTTACGGAGAGCCATAGCAAAAATTTTTAATAAAAAAATAAATAAATAAAACCTCTCCTCTTGCCCAAAAACATAACAAATAAAAAATATACTAAAATAAACCTACACACCGACAGGATTAGTAATTTTTTGTTTCAATTATTATTATACCAACAGAAATCTCAATGCTTAGCGAAAACATGGCTATGTTAACTATTCAAGTTGGTCCGTACATTTATGAAAAATTAAATAGCTATGGCGAATTACAACTTTGGAGAAATGGATTCAATGTTAATTTGCAAAACTACTAAATCATGTAATTAAATTTTATCACTTGCAGTTATCATTTCTAGTAAGAATGTGTTGTGCGCGAAAGGACAAGATCTGAACAATTAGACCTAAAACGAAGGAAAATGAACAATTGCTCTCCAACCAAATTGAGATAATACCTCAACTATTTAGCAACAGGGAATTTTATTATGTTGGTATTGAATACTTATGGCACAATTTTCACTAACAACCTTAGTTTGGTCGGAGAGTAAATGTAAATATTAGTATAGTTGACAGAGCAGAAGTTCAAATTAAGAAAAATGTTTTCGAAATGAGAAAAAAAAATTGAAAAACTAGAAATTAAATCTTTAGAGAAGTAAATTTTTGTTTATTAGAGAAACTGTTTTCCTAGTGCGGAATCACGAAAATTCATGCATTAAACTTTTCGGCTGACAAACCCAAGATCGAATGGTAGATACAATATAGCTTCTCCACACAATGGCGCAGAAAAACTACGCTAATAAAAGGTGTCGGAATGTGGATCTGCCAATTAGTCCAAAAGTGGATGATTGGATGATGGTGGTGAGGTCCTGTGGTGTGAGGTCACCTGGGTCACAAATTCTTTTCAATAATCATAATTAATTTAAATTTAATAAATTAAAATAATAAAATCCAAAATGGAGAATAACAACATGCTTGTTTATTTCTCTGATTGTGAAATGGATATGAGCGTTGTCTTTTTATAACGCTCATACAGCTACTATCAATGACATAGATAAACTTAACCTAGGGAGGGGAAATGTAATCGCCATGAAAATTTCATGGCGATTACAAAAAAAGATTTGCAGTTTTTATAAAAAAGGCTTATAAAAGATTTTTGGTGTATCAATTAACTACAAAATTGACGCGAGAGAAAGAATCTTCTTATACTAGATAAATGCGGTGAAAGCTCCATAATAATCTAACAAATATTCAGTAAACCACGAATTATGTGGGCATGACAACTAAGTAGGCAGACAGAGTCCCGAAGTCTCTATAAGCAGTTTAGATGGATGCTAAACATAGACACACATAAAAACGTGCAGAACAACTTAGAGATACTAAGGGTTGCATAGCGTGATGGATCTCAAAATAATTGGTTTCATTAAAATTTAAAAGGTTGTTAACAACCCTAAATTATTGTTAAATTGTGGACTTTTCCGTTTAGTTAATTTGGTGCAGGAATGTCAACATTTAAATGGTGTAAATTGTGTTGTATTGTTTTAATACAATACAATAAAAGAGGAAACAAACAATAAGTTCATTTTTGTTTCATTCAATTATTTTTGTTGTTAAGCCTGACCATGCTACACAACTATTCTCCCTTAATTGGATATTTAACTATTTGCTGTATTAGAACTATTTTAAAAGATATCATTGAGGCATTTTTAATTCCAGTGCAGCATATTACATCCGAAACGGTGAATCTAGTACGAAAAGTAATCGATGGTTAATACTGGGAAACAACAGCATAACATCTATTCCAACTGAAAAAGATGATGCAACTAATATTGCAATTGGTAACAAAAATTATTACTTCTGCCTTTGCAACGGTTATCAATTAATGAGATAATTTCAAGCAAGTTTGCAAAACTTTTATGTTGTCAAACAAAATCCGTAAGTTGATCAGCCTTTTGTCACTCATTCACCTGTACTAGTCACCCATATTAGGCAATATTTAAACGATTTACTGTGGCGTTTGAGTACCTGTCACAGTAAAAATTTGACTTATGACAAAACAACACTTTAAATTACTTTTTTGAAAGGGACAGAAACCAGGCTATCCATATCACTCTGACATACCAGAGTAGAGCATATATAGCAGTGTTTTCAAAACCTAATTAGCAAGTATAAATTTTTCCACCTCAGATATAGATTAATTGTCCTAAAAGTATTGAAAAATGCATTACACGGAGTTAGTATCTAAAAATTTTTAAAACGGGCTATTCGGATTGGATATATTAAAAGTGACGTTTAGTTACAGTTTTTAAGTCAGCAGGCGAAGAAAAGACGATTTGCACTGAAATTAAGACAAAATAAAATTAATTTAGCATATCTAATAGAATTATCATCTTAAAGTTATTCTTACATTGTAGTGTCGGAACCAGTTGGCTGTGTGGAAATTCAAGGCTACGCACAAATGATGCATTCTTCGAAAGACACAAAAGACCATTTTGGAATTGTTTTTGGGTAATCTTGTTCAATATTAGACCATTACACTAGATATTGAACACTATAGCGCACAATAAATCGAAGCAATTGTTAAATCAATTGTGTAAGAAACACAAATTGAAATCATAGGGAAATGTGGTTACATTTTTATCAAATACAGAATTATGTCCATTAGTTGCTTTGACAGAATTTAGTTTTAACGAGTACCCAGAAAGCTCGCATGAACTCTGAGATAGTAGAATCACTAAGCAACGATTTCAATAACAGATTAGTTCCTATACTGCAAGTAATGCAATTTACTTGTTTACTTATCTGTTTATTTTATTTGAGTTGTAGTCTAGTGAGTTTGATAAAAATTTCCGAAAACGTGATTCTGTGAAGAATGTACGGAAACAATGAAGTCAGACTACAGTGAATGTTGTACACCTGAGGATTCATTCTTCCCAGATTTAGTAATTATAGGGACTCAATATGGATTTTGTATGACGCGCTATGGTTTATTAGACCAGTTTATTTATTTAGAATTAATGTTCATGTCCTAACAAAGTTTACAATTGTGTCAAAATTATCACGTCTATCCTTTCCGTCAACGTTTGTCAATCATTACTGAAATTACCGTATGAATAGGCTAATTTGAGAATATTTTTTCTGTCGTATCCTTAATCCTTCAGAAATAGTGCTATTTTGCAACTAAAGATAACCGTACATATTTAATAAAATAATTTGTTCGCTTCGGATGTCATTAATTCATCTTTTACTATATCTCGTTTGTATAGAACCCGTATATCCTTGACAGCTCCATCGGTGTGTAAAATATCGCACACCCTTGCGGAAATGCGGACTCTGGAAAAAAATAACATTTTGGAATTTTTATGGTTTCCTTGTAATCCTCGTTTGTACTATAAGTTATTACAATAAATTTATTCAAAGAAGCGTTGCCGAACTGCATAATTTTCAAGATTTTTAGAAAATATTGTAGCTAAAACTTGCCAGCAAAAAACCTGACCGGACCATCGGTGTGCAATAGATTGCACACTCTCTCTGCCGAGTTTTAGTACCGGACCATCGGTGTACGATAAATTGCACACCCCCATGTTCTGTACTAAATTTTCTGGTGTGCAATTAATTACACACCGATGGTCCGTACCTAGTTTTTGAAGGGTGCGGAGCTGTTAAGGATATAGGGTATCTGTGACGTCAAGGCCGTTGCACATCATTGGGCTGTTTGCACCTGATTTGGCCAGCCTGATTTACAGTCGATAGTTTAGCGAAAAGTGATGGGACAACTCTTATTCTTTACCAACCAGACCAACAAATAATGCTTCCATAAATGTAACCTGTCAAGTTTTACACGCATTTCTTCTAATACTTGACAGTTAGCTTAGTCTTGTAGCTTAAGTTAAACAACAGCCTAAATTTTTACTTTTTAGTAACAAATTGTCGATTTTAGTAGATTCCTAGTAATAGTCGAATATTTTCAAAGTAATACATTCAAATACATCCAATAACTACATAAATATGATAATTAGAGTACACATCTGCATCTAAAAAAATATGTAAATAATGATCATATGTTGTTTAGATACCAAAACAAGTCATCGTTCTATATGGTTCTTGCAAGAACTGATGGCATCTACATAGCACTAATCAAGAACAACGACAGCGAAGACAATGATTTGATTGAACAAATCGTTGGTGTGAATAATCCAACACCTATCAGGTCATTCTCGCAGTCAGATACAACTGAGGTGAGTCACGTCTTTAGTTAGCATATGAATCGATATAACTAGTATTATATGACTATTATTATTTTTCTGTCCAACGAGTTTGCAAATATATAGTACTAACAGGTTGTTTAGCTCAATCGATTCGCTGTCACGATTTAGTGTTTCCGTAGCGCACAATAGAAAATATTTTATATTAATTAGCGATAATTTTGGATCATAAAATACGAGGAAAGGAAAATATGTTAGGGCTAATCTTTGAGATCGGGAATTAAAATATAATTTACTGATGTGAATTGTTGGATATTGGAATATTGGGAGGATGAATTTACTAACATTACATATTATTTTAATAATTTTGCAGTGGAAAGCTTCGCGAGTGAATAAAATAACAATAATGAAATTGAATTTGCTATCAACATATGGGAGAGATTAGTTGTTAGTTAGAGTACACTATTTTGGTTTGAGGATAGTAACTACACACTGTGCAATGCATTACTGAGAATATTAGCAGTGGCAGATTTCATAATAATGTCACGGTAGCACTAATGTCCTGACTCTTGATGAAAAACAGTGAGACAGATTGCACCAAATAATTCATTTTTGTTCATAATAATGCATCTAACAGATGGGTAAGGGTACGATTATATGCGCTAACAAAATCCAAACTTATGCGCCTCTTTGTGTCGTTAAAATTTAAAACCAAGCATTAAACTAATGACATGCGAATACAAAACCCAATGTAAAAATATATAGCCATTAATTTTTTACTTTTTCTAAACGACACTTAAAATCAACGGAACAAAAAAATTTAGTCCTTAAATGTCAGACAGAGATCCCTGAGAACCAACACTGTTTTGGTAGCTACAGTGACATCAACAAGATTCGGAAATTCGGTAAGATATTTAGGAATCACCGCATCAAAAATATTTCATTCAACAGACTGGCAGAAAATATATTTCATGATGTAACGAATAATTGACTGATTGTGACAAGTCGCACCAGAAGTAAACTGGGAAATTATTTTAAAATAACAATCAAATTTGTATGTAAAATGGCAGACACGATTTCCAATAGCAATAACGGGTCACTGTTGGAGTGATGTTGTTAGCTGAATCGTTGTCAAGACAGAACAATTGTGATGCAAAGTGTTAATTCGATTTCTGTACATTTTGATTAATTTTGAGAAATCACGAAAATTTATGAAAACTATGTCGGCAACCATAAAAATAAAGTTCATCAAGCTGTCCTGGAGATTCGTTTTGTAAAACGATTGCCCATGTATTTGCAATAATATGTATAATGTGTAATAATATTATGGAATAAATCATCAGCGCAGTAATAATCAAAATATTGCATCTTACATTCTGGAAAACTAATGATTCCACAATTGAACTTTTTTTTACAGGTTAACATTCTTCACCAGTCGAATTTTTCTGCCTTGAAAGAACCTAAAGTTTTATATTGGATGATCACTCATGACATATGGGAAGGAAAAATTTCGCTGTTTATTGGAGATGCATCAAAAGTTCTATTATTTAGTATTGTGAAGAGAAATTTTGCTTTTAGCGGAGGTAGATTGGGGTTCATAAGTATGGACGGTAAATCGGAGACGAAGTACTTTGATGTCAGCTACAGTTGTCTGTAAAATACGTTAACAATTTTAATTTCTATGGCATGTATGTTTGGAGATGATTATATTAATATATTTTATTTAACTATTTAAACACATTTAAACGAATAATCATGTCAAAATTTGTAAATCAAGAAATATAAAGTCTAAGAATTAATAATATATCGAATTGTTTTTAGATGTACGGAAACAGACTATTTTGTTATCGTAAAGTTTGAAAAATTGAGGAAAGACGATGATGGTTGAAATCCACGTTTTATTAAAAAACAATGTTTATTTAAAATACCAAACGTTTCGACTTGCCTACTTCAGTCGCCTATCTACCTACCTATTTCTGAAATGTTGATTAGAGATGAAAGACAGCATAGATATTAGTAACGTAGCCAGATATTAGCAACTAGTAGTGAAATGTACATTAAAAATGCTCCACCTTTTTTCTGAGTAGCACTAATTTCAAATGCTAAAGTTTGTGTCTTATGAAAATATTCTTAAGGCAAGAATTGACGAACGAAATAGGTAACATGTTGGTGGATACTCTGATAAATCAGAGTACAATTCCTTCCTTTCTTAAGGGTGGGGTTATCGTGTCCTGTGGCGCGAGGTCACTAAACACCAAAGACCACTTCTTTTTTGTATATATTTTTAATACAATTAGTTTTAATATTTTTAAATATAATTCTAAATAAAATAAAATTTATTTTTATATATTTTTTAATAATGGAGGAGAGTTGGTCTTCTTCGAAGTTGTTCCTCTCTTCCTCTTCCTCTTCGTGTTGGGAATCAGCGACACAGGAACGGGATGGTGAGGACGAAGAGTAGGGAACTGGGTTCCCTCAATGTGTATAAAACTTGGTTAGAAAGAAAATATGTTTAAAATAACAACGAGAACTTAACTGGAGACTAATCATAGATACCTAATTGTATCACAGAATTAACACAGAATTAAGTTTTGTTGGGATGATAGAGGGAATGCTTAGATAACAAATTTAATTCATTAATAAATTCTTCTAACTCGTGGTACGCAACTCCTTTTCGTAGATATCGACAGGCCATTCGGATCTTTTTAACGTTTTACTAACAAACATAATTGGCATTTGTTGACGTCGATTATTTGACAACACGGCGCCTAATTTTATTTTACTAGGATTTCACATTTCATGAGGATGGGGTGAAAGTAATCTATATACTGAAGCACTACGCCTTCACAAATATTTTTCTTAAGTAGAGTCGGTAGTAATACATTTTCAATTCCTCATGCCGTGCTCATCGTGAAATTCACTTCCTCATTAACAAAGTATAGTTTTTCACTTTACTATCACTCATGAGCACGAACTTTTCACTATTTGGAATGTAGAGTCTGGTTCTACTTTTTGAAATGAAGTTAGTAGTGAAGCTCATCGGTGGGAAACTTTGGGACAGGTTTTCCTTGCACTATGCATCAAAAATGAGGAAATTGAAAACAAGTGTTTATTTTGTTCTGAATTTATTAGGAAAGATAAGTTAGTTAACTTAATCAAGGAACGACCCTATCTATATGATAAGAGTACTCCAGATTACAAAGATATTTTAAAGAAACAATATGCTTCTAACTCAATAAGAATTGAAATAGACTACACAACTGGTGAGAAATTATAATATTTAAAAATAAATAAATGAACGTCAAACCTAAACATAATTGTAACTATTTTATCCACAGATGGGGAATGCCAAAAGATGTGGGGAAATCTACGAAACCGTTTTAATTCATATCTGAGGGAAATGAAGAAACCTACAGGAAGCGGATACCTAAAAAACCATACTTCTGCCGCGCAATACTGAATTAATGCGATTTTACTGAAATAGAATCATTGAGGAATAGTGAGAAAGTTTAATTTTAATTATCTTACCTCATAAGTCTCAACATTATACCTGCTCTACTTGATTTTAAAGATAATTCTCAAATGTGGGTTTCGATGACCACAATCTTACACAAAGGGAGGTGGACAGTGTGACTGAGTATGAACCGCCATCACGAATTAAATTAGTCCTATTGAGATAAACTTTTTATTGAATGACTTGGTTTACTTAAAGACGTCGTCTCTTTAGAGGATAGCCTTTCCATTTTCTTTTTTGTTCATTCCAATATGATGCTTTGGAAAAAACTATCTTGAAATATTGCAAACTAACCTAGTTTTTTTCATATCTTCCAAAATTCTAAACACTATGCAATAAGACAATGCTCAAAAATGCTAATGTCGAAGCTACAAACACGGCAGAAAATATTTCTGACTTTGATTACAATATTAATAATTTTGAATTAGAAAAACAAAATATTTCAGTAAAATCTTTTGAGATAGTAAATTAAAGCAGAGGTGATAATGAAATTAAAAAATCGTCTATAACATTTAATGACTCAACTGAGTGAAATTTTAGCTAAAGAGTGCGGCACATAATGTAGACTCAAGGCAGAAAAATTCTGACATTTATGGATATTATAAATAAAAGTTGTCAGTGGTGCAAATTTTTTTATTATTGATCACAAAAGGTACGACTAGGATTTTATGTGGATGCTTATGCAAAATTTATGATTTATTATCTTCATTAACTTGCATTAATACTCTCCGCTTCATCTGGAAGTAATCATTCTGAAAATATTAACAACTTTTCAAGGTTTAAATACGAAACTATGCTGCAATTTACAAAGTTTGCAACTCGGTATTTCTGCAACCCTCTAAAGAATCTGGAAACAATTATCTTGGAAACAAACTTTTTTATCCCACAATATTCTTCTTTTCCGATGTATTATGCACGCATGTAAACGTTCATTAACTTCGTTTTTATCCCTACCGTCGTATGTATAGCGCAACAAGCAAGGAGTAGAAGCAGTGAAACTCCTTCCGCAATGTAGACGATTGATGATATAAGATGGATATAACTCGGCTAAATCCGGTCGCAAGATTCATAAGTGATGAATGTATTGACGGACTTTAGAACCATTGTAAAGTTCTAGTATGAATTCGGCAATGACTTGCAGGTAATCTGGTATTATTATTGTAAGTAAAAGTGTATGGAAATAATTACGATCTACGGTTTGGTGTGCAGTGAGAAGACTTCATGCAATGAAGGGCGAGGCTTTGGGGTAATCGAAGCGTTATGACGTAGTGTAGACAAAAATAGGCTTTGGCTTTCACATGTTTACATACCAACGATCGAGAATACTACTGCTGATTATTTGGAGAAAGCAAATATAATAGTTACATTAACTACTAAGTTAATGGGAACGTGCAACCTAGAAGAACGTTAATACTATATCATTTCAAACAACAAATATAACAAGTTAGTGCTACAAACAAATGGAGCAAACAGCTGATGTTAAGTGTGGACGGTTGTGGGTCAGACGCAACCAACTATCTATATAAACCTAAGCACCAATTGTGAATTTTATTTTTATTTCCGGATTTATGTAGTCAGAGCAAGCAGGTCATTAAAACCATTAAGTATTTACAGTTTTATTGATGATACTATTTCTTTTTTTCCAATGCTTCATTTCCAGTTGTCAGTTATAGCAAATATGATTTCTGTACTATTCGTGATTGTATTGCTTTTGCAAGTCATCAACACAACCGCTGCAGGACATTCGGTGAGTATATGAATGAATATTCTAAATCAAAATTACGTCAACGCAATTTGATTCTTTAAAAATACAATGGTTAATCGAGGCGTTTTGACTTCAATATTACAAGGACCACCAAATAAATCCGGGCCTTCTTTCTCCGCCTTTCACCAAAATCGGCTTGGGTCAGCCGACAAACAAGTAGTGAGTAATAGCGACGTGAAGTTAGCTGACAAATTTTGAAATTTTTTTATTTTTAATTATGGATATTCTAATGTAACATTCGTCACTCCCGACAACTTGATCTCAATCTAAAAAACAAAAAACAAGAGATTGACTTTAAGGTGTGGGAAGCATGAAAGAAAACCTAAACTCCACAATATTAGGGATTTTTTCTTAAATGCTGCCTTGCAAAATTTATCTTTTGTCCTAATAGGTTAACTTGACATCCTAACAGCAATATCCTAATTACCTTTATCGATCCCGGATTAATTTTCCTTTGAAGCATAATTTTTTATTTACAAAAATTGTTTAAAACAGGATCATGTTTCTTTCCGTTTACAATTTAGTACCAGGAAAATACAAAAATTAGTCTCGGATTAATTTGCCACTACAAATATATTTTTTGAAAATTTCAAAATACTTTACGATATAAACTTGTTTTTCTAGTTTAAACCTATATTTGATACCAGTAAAATGCCAAAATTAGTGGCGGATTAATCTGGCCCCATGTAAATTGTATTTGTAAACCGTAAAAATCATTCCGAAATAAATTAAAACCACTTATTAAGCATTAATATAGACGATGGTTCCAGAAAAACACAAAATTTATTGGCGGATTAATTTGACTTGAAAATAAATAAAT
>NIPM01000140.1:158478-234093 GCA_002738285.1 Holacanthella duospinosa | reverse complement strand
CAAAATTTATTGGCGGATTAATTTGACTTGAAAATAAATAAATAAATTTTTTTTTTGAAAATCTCAAAAATCTATCAGAAAAAGGTCATCACTTACTAAGAATTGAAAAATAGATACAGTTACATAAAAATAACTTTAGTCGCAGATTTCTTACGTAAGTATTTTACTATTTTCAAAAAAAGTTTTGTGGGACCAAATAATCCGCGACTAATTTTGGTGTTTTCCTGGTACTAAATTGTAAACGGGAGAAAATATGATCCTGTTTTAAACAATTTTTGTAAATAAAAAATTATGCTTCAAAGGAAAATTAATCCGGGATCGATAAAGGTAATTAGGAAATTGTTGTTAAGAAAACTTGTTAATCTATTAGGACAAATGATAAATTTTACAAGGCAGCATAACCCCTAATGTTGTGGAGTTTAGGTTTTCTTTCATGCTCCCTACACCTCTTTTTTCAGAGTGAGATCAAGGTGTCGGGAGTGACGAATGACACATTAGAATATCTATAATTAAAAAAAAATTCAAAATTTGTCAGCTAACTTCACGTCTATTATTCACTGCTTGTTTGCCGGCTGACTCAAGCCGATTTTGTGAAAGGCGGAGAAAGAAGGCCCGGGTTTATTTGGTGGTCCTTGTAGTCTATCACCGTATGAATAGTGTAAGCTGGAATAACCGTAAATTAATTTTATCTGAGTTTTCACAATTACCACACTTTTGCTTTTAATTGTGAAAAGTAGTTTCTCGAATGCAAATAAATCCAATCAGGAGTTCGAACAGAAACATTAACTGAATAAAAACCATACAACGCTAGAGATTTGTAGTTTGAAATAGTATTATGGAAAAAAAATTTTTAGGAAACCCTTTTAATCCCCTGTATATTTTGAGTTAAACTCGGAAAAGTGAAAAAAAAAATCACAATTAGCTAAGATTTCCTTACTTACTTTTGACATGCGCAAACCGATGCAAAATGACATGCACAAATCATGGAAAATGACACTCGCAACCTTTTTTTTGTTTTACTTTCAGTGAAAGTAAGAGAAAATTCAAAAATTAATAATTAAAGAATATGAATAATTATTAATTTCTGCATGGTTACCTTTGTTTTTTTCTTGTTTCGCGAAACCTGGGAATCTCCCGAAATTCGAGAATTTCTCGTTTCCCGTTACTAGGGTAATTTTCCCGGAAGTTTCAATCACTAGGTGGAGCTCGGTGAAAGGCGGCAAACTCCCTCAAGCACCAAATTTAAAAATTTACCACATTGAAGGGTATACCCCTACTACTTTTAGCTCAGGGATTCATTTTTGCGTTTACCAATAAGGTTGTCTCTTGGTTATTAGACAAATCTATTTTAGTTTTATTATGTAAATTTGCAAATTTGTCATGCACCAATTTCTACTTGTAGTTGGTGTTCAATTCAACTTGGTAGTGCAAAGTGCAACTACAGGGTTATCCAAACTTTTTCTCTTATATGAAACTCACTTTCTTCAAAATGAGCTTGGCGAATTTAATAATGAAGTTGAGAGAGCGCTTATTTTAAAATATAGTTCAAGTTAATTGCGTGTGAAGCATTGTACAAATTCCGAAATTGTTTCCAAATTGTTTCACATTCCGAAATTCCGAATTAATTTTTTTGGAAAAACAAATCTCACTTTCCTCTAAGATGTTGTGTGCGAAAGGTTGCTATACTACAAAATTTAAACAAAACACGATATCAAAATCGAACTCCAACTCGGACCCGTACTCAACTACTTACCCAATTTAATTATGGATTCATTCTCATGGCTACAGTCAAGTTACCTTGATTTGATTTGCAGGTTAGCTAAATTAACTAAACTCGACAACCAATTTAACAACCTAAAAACTAATTTATAAATTTTTTATGTTAATAAGTTCAAACTAATTTTGTACCAAAGTTTAACTAGTTTTGTCTCTTATGCCCGATATACACGGGGGAAGAAAATTTACTGTGAAGGAAACTTTGCAGGTTAAAAGTTTTTCTTTCCTGTTTCGTAAACATTTCTTTCTTCCTTGGTTACACGAAGAAAGTTTATTTTATTAATTTTTAAATCGAGATATTTTTCATGAAAATTCCCACGTTCAGATTCCCATGTGACATCCACGCGGGATACGAGTTGAATTTATTTATTTTTCCTCCCACATGTTTTCAACTAGCCCCAACTTCCAAACAAATCCATTTGCACGAATTTAAAACCAGATATTTCCCAAAAACTTTCCTCAAATTAGAACTCGGTCCTATTTGAGGAAAGGGAGAGAAAATTTGCTGGAAAGAAAGAAAAATTTTAAGAAAAATTTCTGATGTGGATACATGGTAAAATTCGACTTTTGACGAAACTTTCCATCTTTGTAGAAAGTTTCTTTCCCCGTGTATATCGGGCATTACAGTTCTTTTATTTTTTTTGATTTTTGAGTAAAAATGTTACGTAGGTGAAATGGTAAGATTTCATATTTGTCACATACTATTTGAATGTTTTCATAGTCTACCCTGTTGCCTGTGTTCACGGTTTCTACGGGTTACTGTTACTACTACTCATTTTTTGTTCAAATAAGTTGATTTATTTAATGTAACTTACGCCCGTTGTATACTTTGTTACTCTGTTCGTTGTCTGGAGAAAGTGCAGTATGATTAATAAATTTCCTAACCATTCAATATTGTTGCTAATAGAAATTAGATTTGTTGACATGAAATTCACTAATCATACTGTACTTTTGTCAGACAACGGACTGAGAAAGCAAAGTATACAACGGGCGTTACTCTTCCATTCGTTCTTAATTTTGATTCAATTCTTATAATTATTGTAGAAGTGATCGTTCCTAGAAATAACAAATCCATGAAATTCATTGTATTTTTCAAAACAAAAATGGCGCCATTCGACGTAATTTGCAACTATTCTTTGACATCCAGTTTATGGGGTATACAAGTATGGTGAAAAATGAAAAGCGAAAACGCATAAAACTTCACTTGTTTGCCCTTTGATATTACCTAACGGAAGAAGAATCGTCTAGGCTTGAAATTGATTCAAAAATTTCTAATATTAGCAGCCGTTTGTATTTGTATGTATGCACTAATTAGTATACACGGAGAAAGAAATTTTATGGAAAGATGTAAAGTTTCTTTAAAAGCCAAATTTTTCCGTGTACCCACCTCAGAAAGTTTTGTTGACAAGTCTTTCCAGTAAAATTACTCATCTTTTCCTCAAATAGAACCGAGTTCTAATTCGAGGAATTCTTTTGAATTTAAATTGGTGCAAATTGATTTATCTGGAAATTGGGATTTGGCGGTAACGACAAGAAAATTAAAATCAACTCCTGCATGATGTCGTATGGTTGTATGATTTCTGTTTTTTTTTCTCACTGAAACCGATGATATCGCTACGTTTCTCTATTGCCCTAAAAAAAAGGATAAAAATTTTTTTTCGCCGCGTATTCACATTTGGAGATTTTGTTCTCAGAAACTTGCGAACAATTCTTTTTCTTTCTCAGTGTATAATATGCATAACAATATCTTGACAAGTGTCTATTTTTACTCAGCTATGCTATGTACAGAGGTGACCAATAACAACTGACAGGGGATACCCAACACTCCTAGCCCCTACCCTGTCTAACTTGCATACATGAGCAAATAAATCTTTACTTCAGAACTAATAATTTAATGCAAAAATTCGATTGCTCTTCATTAGTGTTCCGCATGGCTCATGTATGTTGTTTTAAAAATTATCACAATAAGATTTTATCTTTATTTTCTCAACCGATACAAAGGATAATTTGATTGACGGTTTGTCACTCCTCTCAGCTTTTCACATTAGGAACAGGAAAAGTCTGTGGAACACGTCTTTCTTGGCTTTCAGAATTCGGCTGTCAAACTTAAGATCCAAGCGAATAAACTGATTTGGGTTGGATTAAGCCTTATTCGTTAGCAAATTTTCACATTTTAGAATGCGCCAAGATTTTTTTAATTTAATAACAGATTTTTTGACTTCTTTTCGAATTCTGGTACATATTTTAATGTGCATAGATGATAATAAATTGTGGTAAACCCTAACAACTTTGTTGGTTTGAAAGATTGTTTGACCTTAGGGATAGTGCAATGGGAGAGTTGCGTTTTGCATTGATTGATTACCATTAAACTTCAATTCTTTATGACGCTTGAGTGTTTAGTTTCAGCATGCTTTGAAAATTCATAATAATAATAATGATTATTATTATTATTATTACGTAAGCGTAAAAACTTCTATGCATATTTCATATTTTATGTTGGTCAAAAATTTTATACTACTTTTGTGTTGTTGAGTCAGCTGGGCTCTCGACGCTCATAGATAAGCTAACATAGGCGTATTACTCGGGTTCAGCTCTCACTTCCACGATGGTGTCATTCTTTTTGGTTCCGCTCTCAAAGTTTTTTGGGCTATGCTAGGGCTTCTAGAAATCTTTCTTTGGGCTCCGCTTTAAACTTTTAATTCTGGAATTTTCTGGAAGCTTGAGCTAAAGCGGACCCCAAAGAAAGTTTCTGGTAGCCTTAGCGGAGTCCAATAGTAAAAAAACATTGACAGCGAAAACTTGAGCGGAGCCAAAATAAAATACAAGCGAGAACGGAACCCAAGGAAAACGCCGATCTTTGCATGTGTAAGAGTGGCAAGACTAGGGCATTCAATCACGGTCCACTTTCCAATCACGTGATTTTTGTGATCGAATTGTGATCAATCACGTTAGTAACGTGATTTTTCGTGATTTTTTGTGATTGACATAAATAACCATCTACTTGCATTTAGTCGACCAAATTTGCTAAAAATCAAACTTTCTTTCGTATAACCTAAATCTAATACTTAATGATTGTACTATCACCATAACCTTTTAACGATACCAATCAAAACTTAATAGAATATTGAACAGCTACTTTGAATATTCAACTTCTAATTTCTTTTAGTGCCACAAATACTAAATAAACTTAAACCGTTGGTGTAATATCCATTTGAAAACAATGTCAGAAGCGATGGTTTGTTGAAATAATATACTTTAAGCAATATAACTTTAGTTTTTTGGTTCCGTATAACAGCTTACAATTCTACATCTTTGCTATGAACATAGCAAATTTTACAGCATAGTTGGTTGTTAGAAATATAACATAAAAGTCTAGTAGTGTCTTCAGAATCAATTGTTAAGATAAACGCGCAACAAGCATAAGTAATTCGCAAACATGGTAGAAACAAACCATATTAATACTTTGTAATATGGTTTATTTGAATTTATTTGAGTTTGTTTCTTGTAATATGGAAATTATGTTACGGAATCGATAGATTTAACTGCAGAAGTTAATCACGAAAGTCACGGGATTTTTATGATAAAATCCCGTGATTTTCGTGAGTAGAAATATGCCCCGTGATCCCGTGATTTGTGATTACGTGATTACGTGATTGAATACCCTAGTCAAGACTCAAGAGCCCAGCTAACTCAACAACAGGAAAGTAAATTAGTATAAATTTTTGCCCCACATAAAATAGATTTTCGAACCTAGAGTTCAGCAAATTCTTCCCAACTTCCATTATCAGCATTGTTAATGAGATACGTTGGACATAATTATAAACAGTTCCTTTTTCCAGCAAACCGCACTTGCCAAAAGTAACGTCCATCATGTTTATAATTTTGACCAGCACTGTTTATATAAAGTAGGGCTGTTGCGGGTAGTCGTTTTTGCAAAACCGAGGGTACGGTTACCCGACCTTCTAACCGCGGTTTTTACACGGGTACCCGCTACTCTCTACCCGCTTAATTTGCCGGTTAGTGATGCGGTGAAGAATTTTTATTGCGCCCAATCTGAATATTTTACAATTGATAATAAATTCCAAACATGTTTAATCTTGTTTAATAAGAATTATTAAATTCGAAAATTTTGATTTTCAATAAGTCAGACTTTTACACTTTTGCCCAGACTCAGCAGATGATTTCACATTCCAAACCTTTTCAAATAAAGACTGCTAAACTTGATCCACCTTTGCAAATAGCTTTTAATATTTTTGATCTATATCTCACTCAGATTCCCTAATTTGATAAAAAGGTGCTAAATTCGGCAGCTGCAAGGTATTATTTTTCACAGTAAAATCTTAACCCATGTTACTTACAGGGTATCAATACATTAGTGTCCCTATAGCCGAGTCCCTATATAGTACCTATACACCATTTTCGACATTTGAGTGAATGGGAGAAGCATACAAAAACGAAAGCACCTCGGCTGTAGGGATACTAATGTATAGACTCACTGTACTAATTCAAATGAGTTGATAAACTAACGTTCAGGTCGGACGTTCGTTGTGTAATAAATCTAGTTTGGCATTGTGAGAATCAAAATGAAGAAACAAGAAATACGCTAAGAATTTTTCGTATTTTTCATGAAAAAAATAACTGCAATTGGAGAAACTCAATTTTATCACAGATTGAGTGGAATCTCTCAATCCGGGAGAAGGAAGGAGAGGGTACAGTATAGGGCAAATCAAAGTGGCTTTTGAAATTTTGAAATTTTGAACTTTTGAAATTTTGGAGCATGCGCAGTCCAATTTTATTTCAATTTGCAAAAAAAATTTCACGTTTATTTTAATTTTTTAAATGTCTAAACAAAAACGGTTAAAATTAATCAACTCCGTCTGTGGGGAAGCACTTCAATTATTCCTTGCACTCGATGAAGATGATGAAAATGAAAAAATACTGGAAAATACTCTTGAGGAAGTAGAATACCTTGATGTGCAGGTATTTAATCCACTCGGTCAAAGGTAAGGAGATATGTCATCGCTAACACAATTTAATTACAGATAAGCATAATAGCTTATTATTAAATACGTAGGTGATTAAATCTAAAGCCCGGTGGGAAATGTCCTTCCTCACTGTTCCTACATTTAAAAATTCACTGTTCCTACATCTTCCTACATTTAAAAATGTTAAAAATTAAACTTAAAAATAAAAATAAAGAATTTCAAATAGACTTGCTAAAGCCTTTTCTCATGTGAAACTTCAAAATCTATTTTGAAGCTCAACAGCCAATCACAGAGCTCGTTTCATTTTAAGTTAGCTAAACCCTTTGCAAACTTCAAAAGTTCAAAATTTCAAAATCTCAAAAGCGGCAGATTGATTTGCCCTTATGTTCCACATTAAAGTTTACTGTGCTTTCTTCGCCTTTCCCCCAAAATGACCAAGATGACTTGATGTCCGCGTAGAATCAAAAAGTGGAGGGAACTTAGCCAACATGCAACAAATCGAGAGCAGCTGAGAAGTTAAGGGACCGGATTGGACAATTATTATAGAACCAACAATAGGTTGCAGTGCGTGTGCGTAAAATTTCTCGTACTCACTAAAAAAATACCGCGCTTACCGCTCACACCTGACCAAGAATATAAGATTACCAAGCCAATTTTCTCGGTCAGGTGTGAGCGGTAAGCCGAGACATTTTTTTAGCGAGTCCGACAAATTTTACGCACACGCACTGTAATATATTGTTGGTTCTATAATACCCTGTGTCCATAAAGTCCCTACGTAATGGAGAAAGTATTGCTAAGAAAACAAGAGCAAAAAAAAACGCGTGCGGTTCGTCCCTCAATGCAATCCTCTCCACTCAAACTCAACACTAGTGTTGTCCCGAAGTGGAAAAAGTTGTTATTCGACTTCGGCCGAATAATGGCTGCCCTTGATTCGGCTTGCCGAATTGTAGTCGAAGCTTCGGCCGAAGCATTTGCCGAATCACTTGGGCATGCGTATTAGAATTTTTTTGTTTCTCCTAACATTTAGAAGTTGTCGATTTTACTACGTCTACGTCATTCACTAGTTTTTAAATCTTAATATTTACCACTTTAGAAGTTTCTATCGTTTTTTTGTTAAAATTCACACATACGAGATATTAAATCAGTAGATACGAATCATGAATAAATCAGAAGAGGAAGTGTAGGTTATTTCAATGAATTGAATAATTTACGAATTTATAATAATTAATTCCGGAATAAATGAACAATTTCCACACATTATCTGCTTCGGCTTGTGATTCGGCAAATCCGCCGAAGCTGAAATAATCAACAGCCGAAGCAGAAGCTTCGGTAAAATTGAAAAATGGGCGATTCGACAGCCGAAGCTTCGGTAGGCCGAAGTTTCGAGACAACACTACTCAACAAATGCAAATTCTTGTTGAGAGAGTTTGTAGGGATGAGAACTCATTTTCTCAATTACGTGGTGACTTTATGGACACAGGGTAGTATTTATTTGATTTAAGTCACCTTGGTCATTCTTGGGGAAAGGCGAAGAAAGCACAGTATAGTTTAATGTGGGACATACTGTATAAGCTGTAGTGTGGCGTGAGTCCGAGTATGATGATCAAAGACGCATGTACCTATGCATTTGTATCGAAGGTACGCTAAGTAGCAGGGACACCCAAAAATTGCAAAAAATATTTTCAAAAAGTGCAAATAAATGCAAATTTTTTAAGCTCTCAGTTGATTAGAGTAACCATTTTCCTATTATTTTTATAGTGAATATTTTTACAGAATCACCAAAATTCTGCGAGAAAATTTAACTTTTCAATTGATACAGTTAAGATAGAATGCGTCGTATGTTTTTCTAAACAATTTTCGCAATGGCGCAAAAAATAACTACGCTAATAAAAGTAGTACCAGTCGAAAAAATTACCCATAAACAGCTTCAGCATACTACTGATCCTTCCTTAAATCATGCTCTCGAACTAAGGCACACGCATGTCTCAATTCTATTTATTATCCGAATGACGGAATTTCATGGCAATTAATCAAATTTTTGGGATAAGGAGGTGTTCAGGTTGAGCGTTAACATGAGAGGGGTTATCGAAGAATGTTTTAAATGAATGATTGATTGCGTGGGGGTACTGCTTCATTTCTGAAGATATTTTATGCTTTGACCACTCAAGAGGTGGAAACGAAGTGTTTTGGTTTTGGTCCATGAGAGTGGTTTTTTAAGAACTAATATCTTATCTGATTTACTTATTGGATTTTATTTTATCCTCCAGACTCGGGTGATACTGCTGGAAGAAAGGACTCAAGAGTGAGTGGATGCTGTGGCTGTAAGAATGGAGGAGAATGGTCGTCACATAGTACGAGTCTATGTTGGAGCATTGTCACAAGAATACGAAGCTCTTTCGGTGGAGGCAAGTAAGCACACTGCTGCCGAAGAAATTGTGACATGTATTGTGCAAAAGCTAGGATTCCCTAATCCTCATGACTACGAGCTAGCGGAAGTAATTGGAAATGCCGTAGGGCAGGAGTGTAAGGAGCGAAGACTGAGTCCATTCGAATCTCCAGTAGCATTGAAACTTCTCTGGCCAAAGTGTAGCGAGACCGCAGACTCACTCCTGGGTTCTCCTCCGTTTCCTTCGAGGTCTCGTAGGACGTCGTCCTCCTCCACTTCCTCAGTTCCAGATCAGTACCGGTTCTGTCTCCGAGAGAAACTGACAGACTCCTTATGGTCAGAGAGCTACGCAATGGACCCTCAAGTCATCAAAGACTATTTTTACAGATTTCTCTATCAACCCGCAGATAAAGAGTATCCAGACCTCTGTCAACTCCCAGATCTTAACGAGGAGACACTTTTAGAGAATTTAAGATCTCGATTCGTCGGAGGACATATATATACTTATGTCGGTTCCATCCTCATCGCAGTCAACCCTTTTAAATTCCATCCTATCTATAATCCAAAGTATGTTAAACTCTACCAGAATCGTCGACGAGAGGAACTGCCGCCACATATTTTTGCTATTGCGGACTCAGCCTATCACACTATGCTCAAAGAGAAAAGGAACCAATCCATTGTGATAAGTGGGGAGAGTGGTAGTGGGAAGACAGAGACTACGAATTTCCTTCTTCATCATTTGACTGCACTCAGTCAAAAGGGAACTCATGGAAGTGGAGTTGAGCAAACGATACTCAGCGCTGGACCTGTTCTAGAGGTCAGTTAACTCTTTGGCTAAATATTAATCAGAACATTAACAAGTAGTTTTGGTAGTTTTAATTTCTTTGTAGGCATAAGGCAAGTCCCTTCTACTCAAATCACTCTTTCTGTATGACAATACATTAATATTTGCAAACATTTGACTCCGTCCTGACATCTTGAATAGTATTTCTCTGACGTTTTAAGTGGTTAATGAGAATGGAGTTCCTACGCAGTTTCTCAAGGGTTCAGTACAGTGCACTTCCGATATAAGATAACTCGGTTCTTAGACCTATACCTTTTTTATACTTGGATCCAACCTAATACATTTAACATACGTCACAAGATCTAGATTTTTCAGATACCTAATGGAGATAATTTTATTACCGAAGTGCACTGTATCTTTCAGAATTTTTTTTCAACAAATTATTGATTTTCGCATCGATTTCGCGGTTCTCGTCATAGTTTTGGTGAAACTTTTAGTGAAACGCAAATTTTTATCAACAAAATGATGTGCCAAAATGGATATATTTTTTTTTGTAAAGTGTGCAGAATCACGATATCTCGAAGTCTTTAGTAATTAACGACATAATTATTATAACGAGCATACGACATTGCGTTATGGTTCTTTTTGAGAATTTAATTTTCTGTCACACGTTCACACCAGCAAGTGCACATCTCTCGTAAATGACATTGCCCATAGTAGATTGGCATAACTCCTGTCTTATTTGAAGGGAATTAATTAATTTCTCTACTGCAACTAAGTACTCGGCATGGCTAAGATGTCGGCCTGAGTCAGAGTCACTGACTCTCACTCATGATTCTGACTTAGGAGTCACCTAAAATAAAATATGGGAAATAGAATAAGTAAAAATTTAATGGATGAAGTGCAATGTTTGTGAGGTTCGGGTTGAATGGAAGAGCAAATAAATCAAATTCAGGTGTAAACGCATACATTTAGCTGATTCATTTTGTAACGCAATGTATTGTTGGGCTGTGACCAATGATCCAATTCTAACAAAAAGTTCCATTTACAATCATTACTTTAGCCTTCTCATGAGTATGTTGCCAAAGTTTTTGTGAATTCTCATTCAAAAGTGAAATAAAATTGATGTGAGGAAAATTAAATTTACCGTAAGATCGCATATAATAAACTCGTCTTATACAACAAATCCCAAGTTAAAAATTTTTTCTCTACTATAGACAAGGTTCATATTATCTATGACGTTATTTCCATTCACTATTTTATCAATGGGTTGGATGGAGTCTATAATGCATTTAGGTTTGGATTGTTTCTAGATTTCCTTCAAAGTAATTAAGATTCATTCTCGCACAACTGGCGAAAGTTATTTTCCACCTGTTTCCAACCCTTTGTGAAATCGGTTCAGTTTTCATAATTTTATCTCTGCTTTTTCTAATAAATTTACAGGGTTATCATTAACTTTATGGATCACAGAGAAAGCTGTTTTCTCTAAAATTAGCAAGTGGGAATTGAATTCAGCTTGCGCAAAATTCAAAATAATAACTAAAATTGTTCGGTGTAAAGTGGGCCCACATTGCACGTTAACTTTTTACTTCTCAGTTCCAAATGTGACCATCGCTTCTATGGATGAGATGCAGGTTATGTGAAAAAAAATCCAACATTTTCTGTATAAGTTATGCAATGGAGTTGGGTTAGATGCAGGCTATTTTTGATAGTCAACATGTTAATGATTTCAGTTAAGTCGGCAAGTTTTAACTCCAATTAGTCAATTAGAATTCAATTGTCAGAAAAAATTTGAATTAAGAATTTCTACCGCCGTCTGTTCTGTGGAACAATATGATATCCATAAAATTATTCAGGTTGCTAATGCTCTGTAAGTGTAAATGTGAAAAGTTTTTGAAATATTTCGCGGAATTTTTTAACCTATCATAGGAACCTAAAAGAAAATAAGCCAGAGAGCATCAGCAACCACTGCCTAAATCCTACCCAAAGCTTAAAGATTTTTTGAGCAAATACGAATAATAATAAAAAGGACAACAATTAAGTCTCATTTTAAGGTTTAAGTCTTCTTAGCTAATTTTGGAGAAAGTAGCTTTCTCCGTGATCCAAAAGTTATGATAATTCTGTATTGAAAAGTTTCTATTTGAAAAATATTGTGGTTGCAAACGTTTACTTTAACGAGTGTTGTCTAGAGTGACAACCAGGACCAGCAGTCATTTATATTTTCGATTCTTTCTAAATTAGACTGGAAGACAGGTTCTATGAACCATTCGACATTCAACCTCTAATACATCGAATCCATTCGTTTTGCAAACTCTCCTCTCCGTCCTCGGCAAAATAATCTTCTCCCTATCCATCATTCCTCAAAACTTAGATATACTATGAGATTGTTCAAATGTGTTACGGCGTACAATTAAAACTATCGTTTTTATACTAGATTCTTAAGTATCGGTTTTGGTGAAGTAGGTGAATTTGCCAAGTATAACAGCAATTCGACTGCAAAACTTAGCTTACCTATCGCAATATTGTGAGAGGAAATTAAATTTCATGTTTTATTTTGTCCTTACAGGCTTTTGGCAACGCGAAAACTGCCCATAACAACAATTCCAGCCGTTTCGGGAAATTTATCCAAGTTAGTTATAGAGAAAATGGAATGGTTCACGGGTAAGTACCTAACATTAAAACTTTCACTACAACTGAAAAGTACCTAAGGGCAATTTAAGCTGAAAGGAACAATACTTAAGTTGAGTTATTAAGCAATATGGGAGGTGCATATAAAAGTCGAACGTCGTCAAGATTCCAAGAAAACTGAGAAACTTCCAATTACTGTAACTCACAGTATGGAGCGATTGGCAAAGGGCAAAAGAACAATTTGGATGGGCAAAATAGTGGCAAATTTTGGCTTGGAGCATTATGAAAGTAGTTGCAAAAATTGTCGGTGCTGACCAGATTGATTACTTTCGTCGTTCCACACCGTGTGTTAGTCCAAGCAGTTAGCTCTGAATTCATCCCGTGTTTGATTTCAAACTTCCTAAATATAACAAAAAATTTTAGAACTTATCCCAGCTAAGTAAATTCATTTCTACTTTGATCGAGCCTGAGCGTTGTTTGTGTCGGTAGCAACTAGGAAGAAATCAATCTATGTACTTGTAATTGCGTTACTGGATATGATAGCAAGAAAGCCGCTTTAACAATAAGGTTACACTTTGGGATTGTAAGGTAGATTTTAATATGGAATAGGAAACTGCTTGAACAATTATTAAATCAAAATTCTTTTTTTCGTTTCTAGCGCAATCGTCCAGAAGTACCTGTTGGAAAAATCACGAATTTGTTGCCAAGCGAAGAATGAAAGAAACTATCATGTTTTCTATTATCTCTTAGCTGGAGCAAGCGAGTCAGAGAAAAGTCTACTTGCTCTTCTCCCTCCTTACAAATATCATTATCTCAATCAGGTTAGTAAGAACGCAGTGCAAAAATATGCATGGTTGAGTTCATTAGTGATTGTCCAGTTTCTAAGCAGAAAAAGTAACCTTTTTTAGAACCTTCTCATCGTAGCTCCTCTCAATTTATGTTGTTAAGAGATATTTACGGACATCAGATCAAAACATATTTTTATGACAGTAGGGGATTTTATATTGTAGTTTTGAACTTACGTGTAAGACGCGGAGCGACTTTTTGCCAGATTTCTTCTAAAAGACGCGCCTTATGGTCGACATACAGTAATTTATTTTTGTCCTTTTTGCTTTGGTCAGAGTAGTATAATCCTCTCTTTTCATAGAGAAAGGAGAACTTCGAATCTCGAACTCCATTCAAGTCAAAAAGCTGTCATTTGAGTTGGCAAGCCGTATGGAACCTCTGCAGGTTCACAGAAGACTAATTGAACACTAAAAGAGAATTAAGTTTTCCCAAAAGAACTAAACTACCACTAATGCGTTCCAAACCTGGTTCTGACCTATTCTCTTCAATTTTGTAATTTCTTTATCTATTAATTTCAGAGTGGGTGTTACACGTTGGAAGGCGTCGATGAAAGCTACGAATTCTCTCGTCTCAAACAGTCGATGGAAATGGTTGGATTCGGAAGTGACAAACAACGGAAATTATTTACAGTCTTGTCAGCTGTACTTCTATTAGGTAAAAAAACAAACGTAAGGCGAAAATACGACCTGGAAATTAAATTATGGCCTGTAAAACACGGTCAAGGAAAATAAGACAAATAATTCGACCTGTTGAAAGTAATGACGCGCAGAAAATACGGCCAATACAGTTAAAGTTTGTTATAACAATACAAAATGGAATCGTCAGATATCGTTGTGTTAAGTAACGTTTTTCGATATGTGTTTCTGTACGTCGTATGTTTCGATTTATTTTTTAAGTTTTTCATAAAGTTTTGTCTAGATTTTATTCGCATATTTATTTGGCTTTTTTTTATTTTGACTTTTGTATCCATCTTGCTTATAAATGGTAAAAGTGATGAATCGGGTGGGAAAATTTTTTTTTTTTTTTGCCAAAGGTTTTAATTCACGATATCCATCATCGCGGCTACACCAGGCAAAAAGCAAAGCAAAATGTTTTACTCCGTATAATTCCTAATGGGGTTAAAATTCTGAGAATCCTGGAATGTCATTAAAAAGCGATAAAAGAGCGATAAATCTTCCGCAAAGCAATTGTGGAAGTTAGAGTAATAATTCTATAACTGTTGGCACCGTGGCTGCCGCGTTCAAAAAAAAATTCCCATATTCAAGTAAATTCAGTCCAAAAATAGGGAGTTTGCGAATAACAGCTGTCACCATGAGTAAAGCAGAAGACAACAAATCTTTGAGATATTGAAACTAACAATTGGAGTGGTAAAACATTGTTAGTACCCTAAAACCTCACGGATAGGCCGCGGCTTATACACTGAAATTGAGCGTCAACTGGTTGGATGCGGCTTATACACGAGGGCGGCCTATCTCATATTTTAAAAAAGCCCTCACGCTACGCTGTTCAAGATTAAAAATCGCACAGTAAAAAAGCAAATTTTACTCTAGACTAATTCAGAATAGAGTCCTTTCCATATTCAAAAAAATAATTGTAGACTTTTGGCACATTTTTGTTGATATAAATTATTGTTTTACTGGAAAATAGATCCAAATTCTTAAGGCTTCTGTCCCAATTAACTTCAATAGTCAAAATTCTTCTCTGTATTATAACTTGATAAACAATATATTAACGTGAATGATTGAGTGAAGTTAGTTGTACCGAAAAGCGCTTGAGCATATGCTCAAGCGATTTTCATTATGTAATGAAAATCTAGCGTAAATAACAATGCGATTTAAGTATACCTTTTGTGTTTAGGGAATGTGGAGTTTGTGCCGAAAAAGTCATCCTACCATCATGATGAGTCAGTCCTAGTGAAGAATCCCGATGTGGTCCGTCAAATATCCGCTTTACTTCGAGTCACCGAAGAGACGCTCACGGCAGCTCTCACTTCAAAAAGAGCACGGGTGTCGGGTGAAATGCTAGTCATCAACTACAGAATGCCAGAAGTAAGTTAGGTCAAGTTTTAACTGACGTTCTGCTGCCAGCGTGGTTTTAATAAATATTGAGCTAACACATAGATACAAACCTGTCCAATTCTCAGAGTATTGAACTCTTAGTTACGGCTATTAAGATAGAGGAGCCAAAATATTTTTATAGTTTCGCTGCTAAGGTGATTTTCAATTTTACATAATTTTTTTAATTTTCATTTTCCCCACTTTATTCTTAAGAAAAGTTAGTACCGTATAAGTTAATCAAATACAACACATTCCATTGAAAAGAGTATTTTTAGAATTCTGGTGCCTAACAGAGTGCTTGCGCGTTTTCGTCCATTTAAATGTCAACTTTCCTGCTTTTGTTAAACTAAAGTCTCCAGCTTCGAAATGAGTCGACACCCACAAAGTCGACTCTTTTTACCTGGATTTCAGTCTATCGTTTATCCAAGAAATTGATTCCAGTGAGATTTAACATTTACCTTTCCAGCAAATCTATATTTAAAGTATTCAATTGTTAGTTTTAGTTAATTGTATAAGTCATTATTTACCGGTGCTGAGATCTGCTTCAATCCGTTTCAAAAGACAAACAGCAAGATTTACACTTAATAGGCATGACTAATTCACATAAAAACTAAGAAGATATTCATCATAATTACAAGGGACAAGGTGAAAATAACATAATCTAAATCAAACACTTTTGATGGAAGTGATTTTTCAACTGGAAGTCTAACTCAGACTTCCAAATTCCACTTTCACCAAACAAACAAGTCAACAAAGTTTTGGCTCCTCTATCTTAATAGCCGTAACTAAGGGTTGAATACTCTGAGGTCCAATTGATTTAATAGAGGAATTTAAATATTAGGTTTAGGTCTGAACCGACCTAATTTCCCTCGACTTTCACACTCGGTTTGAGTCTGATTTTCTTATTTAAGAGGTTTAAATATTAAGTCCAGACTAACATCTGGCGTGATTGCTTGAATGCAACGATAAACCATCCTTAAAATAAAAAAAAAAACTCGTTTCAATCGTAATACTTTAGATGACGAGCACTGTTTCCTCAACTTCCGGTTTCATAAGAATGATCTAGTAAAAATACGAGAATATTTAAATATCGATAACGTGATTAATTGTCAAGGGACCAAAGTGAGTGAAACAGGCTCTTTGTATTCTTCTCAGGATTGCCTATCCGAACTAGTGTTGGTTATGACTCCGACTCCGGAGTCGGAGTTGACTCCCAATTTTTTGGGAGTCGGCGACTCCGGAGTCATTCATGTTCATTTGGGAGTCGGAGTCGCGACTCCGGAGTCGACTCTTCAGAGCCGCGGAGTCGACTCCTCGTGTGAAAAAGGGATGAGAAAAATAATGGTTGAGATTGCGCAGAAAGACACTACTCACACTACTTCTGTTGGTTACGCAATCCTGTTTGTGTTTCAGTTTCGACCAAAGCTCGGCGTTTGGGTATGGGCTCTCCTTGGGCTGTTTTAAACAGCTCGATTGGCTCTGATCGGGCTATTTGAAAATCCCTGGTTGGGCTCTGCTGGAGCTCTGCCCGGGCTCTTTAAAAAAATTCTTTGGGTTCTGGTGGGGCTCCGGCTCTTTTAAAAATTTTTCATGGGCTTTGCTCAGGCGCGTTTGAAATTATTTTTTGAGAACTGTTCGGGCTCTTGGAATATGTAAACGTATCTGGCGCATATAAAATGCTCACTGCACAAATACAATGCATACTGCCCATACACAATACGAGCTGCGCTTGTCTACTACAGAGTGTAATTCTTATACGGACTTATACTGCATATGTAAATGCTTACTCGATATATAAATATACACTGCATTTGAGTATTTTCCCAAGGTCTCTGCTTCTTTTAAAATTTTCGCGTGGGCCCTGCTCGGGCTCCACTAAAATTTTGTCTTTGGTTCTCTTCGAGCTCGGATTGTTTTCAAAAACTTTCCATTGGCTTCGCTCGGGCTAGGGCACTTTTCGAAAATCGTGCTTTCAGTCCAACTAAGCATTCTCCCACTACTCCTCACCGCTACATTCTAGTGGCGTTCTGTTATTCACAAAGAGCCCGAGTGAGCAAGAGCTGGTAGCCGAAACTGCCGCGCTTTGGTTTCAACTGGACAAAGATTTTGTGTAAAATCGAAATTAAAAGTAAACTGCAACTCAAATTGTTTGACTCCGGAGTCGGAGTCGCGACTCCGGAGTCGACTCTCGAAATTTTGGGAGTCGCAGTCAGCGACTCCGGAGTCACCTCTCAAGATTATTAGAGTCGGAGTCGCTGACTCCGACTCCGGGCCAAATGGGAGTCATAACCAACACTAATCCGAACATTATGTAAGAATTTTTTTTCTACACGCAAATTGCATAGTAAAATAAAGTTCTTACATATTCTGCATGATTACTATAATGTTTAATACTAAGACAAATGAAACTAAAACTAAAATTCTTCGTATAAACTGAATAAAAACAACAAAAGTCTTGGTTTGGACTTAAATCTCAGACCTAATGTGAGAGGGAATTAGGTCTGGAATTTAGTTTTTGAGAGTATAGAGGAAGGAAAAAGTCCTTGTAAGTCACTGGTTCTTGGCGCCAATCTCATTATGTTCGACTCAGACCTAAACCTACTATTTAAATCTCTCTAATAACTGATTACTTGTGGAGGGTCGTTAATATTTTTATTTGCATCTTCTTTCTCCACTTTCACCGTAACTCCTCCCAATTTATGTTATCTCATGCAATAGTGTGACAAGATATTATTTAGGAATATCAAATCAAAACAAGTATTTTTCGTGAGGTTAGGGAATTCTTTAATCATTAAACATGTAATTAGCATAGAGCATTAGACTTGTACTTATTTTCTGTGGAAAATGAATCGCACTAAATCGCATTTTTAATGATTGTAATCGCATTTGTTGAGAAGATAATCGTATTTTTGGTCGCCTTTAGTAATAAAGTGATAATGACAATTATGAAGTTTTATACAAATTATGTATTTGGTAGGCCTTGGTTATCGCACTAAACTCTAAAACTGAACAACTAAACACACAATGGTGCATGCTCCTGTATTGTCGGAAATGGACGTCTAAAATTATTGACGCTGGTAACGTAATGAAAACAAATGTGTAAAATTTTCGACATGTGCGGTGTACACTCCCGCCTCTACTTGGTAGAGCGTGACCACGGTTAGGCATTTATGATTTGAACATAAGAAATTCGTTTATATCTTTGAAATTAGACAGGTGAATCAAGAAAACAATGGAGATTGTCTTTCTCTGTAATTGGAGCAAGAGGGATTGTTTACTTTTTTATTATAATTACAAGCGACAGCCTCTGTTCTGTTCCTGTTGATTTGAATTGTAAACGATGACATAGCACAACAGAGGGATTCACCATGAAGGAGTAGGGTTTGTAGTTTGTAAAAAGGATTTACAATTAAATGGGCGTTCCCATTATTTGAATCATCTTTCACAAGTTTTCAAAAGATACTTATATTTTCTTAGACATTTTAACGCCAACCATTTTCTCAAAATTAATAACATGATCTAACAATAGTTTTATTAAGTTTGACTATTTATAGGTTATTTCTTCTACGCAAGCAATGGCCAAATGTCTGTATGGAGCACTATTTGATTGGATTGTGCTCCAAGTGAACCATGCTCTTCTGAGTAAGAAAGATCCAACTGGAATAGAAGCAACTGGGAAATCAATAGGCGTGTTGGATATTTTTGGGTTTGAAGACTTCGGGAATTGCAACAGGTGTGTATAGAATCTATAGGAAGAGAATCAAACGACCTTTTCCCTTGATTTCCATCTATATGGACTATTTCCTTTATAGGTGGTTATTCATGTGAGCCAAGCTAAATCCAGGTCGCCTGGGAATTTTAGCTTAGTCTTTTACACAAGCTTTTCATCCTAGATATACTTAGGATATGCATTATGTTCACTTGCTAGTAGTCATCAGTGTTAGCTAAACCCTGGGTTTTATTATGTAATATAATATAATATACCCGAATAAGTCCTAAAACCCAAATGAATTTTAGGGCTTATTCGGGTCTGTTAAAATGCTGCCTAATTTTCAAAAATTGGTGCAACATGAACCATTTGTAACGCCCAGAGTGCGAATTTCAAACTTTTAAACTTTTTTTTTTTACTAAACAGGAATAAACCAGGTGTTGCTCCTCATTTATTTAATGGAATTGGGCTTTTCATCTAGGTAAATTCCTAGTTTAGCAATAATTTGACTTTAATTTGGCCGCATGGGACTCTGGACGAGCGACAGAAAGACCTGGATTTGCAAAGGAACCAATCACATTAACTTGCGGTTAAAAATGTGAAACAGAGAGTATGATTATTTTCATAAGTACAAACAAAAAAGGGGAATGGTGATGGGTTTTAGAAATTGGTGTCTCGGGCTCGAATCTTTGTGTTGACTGTAATTTTTTTTTCAACATTAATTGGAAACATTTTAATCATCAAATAATCAAAATTCTATTTTGTGTTTTCGCAATAACAATATTTCGTTAGGTTAATAGATTTTATAATTATTGGCATTAAAATAAAAGTATTACATATTTATTGATGTTATTGAGGAAACACCAAATAGAATTCGAGATTATTTGATGGTGAATTATTGTTAAAAAAAACCAACCGTCTACACGAAGATTCGAACCCTAGACATCGATTGCTAAAAGCCAGCACCACACCACTCCGCTTTTCTGTTTTGCAGAGTGAAAATAGCAGAGCAGCTTTGATTACAAGGAAAATGTAATCAGATTACAAATTACATGATTACAGTCAAAAATGAGTAATCGATTACTAATCATGATTATGATTACATTTTGGAGTAATCTTAACCATAGATTAGGAATCTGTAATCATAATAATTAGTGTTGCCCCGATGCATCGGCCGCCGATCGGCCAGTTGGCCGATGCAGTTGCCGATTCAAAAAAAAAAGAAAATTTATTGCAAAGTTTGCTTAAAGTTTGCTTTAATATGAACCAAAATTAATTAAAAAACAGCATGTTGAGTAGAAAGAATCGGCCGATGCATCGGCGGCGGCCGATTCAATAGTCTGCTGCATCGGCCGATTCGAATTTTAGCCGCATCGGGGCAACACTAATAATCATACATGATAACCTAGAAAATTTCAGAGGGGTGTCCGGACAAAATTTTTCGAACTTCCGACCTGGCTCGCGCATTATTGAACCGCTTAACGACAAAAAAATATTAACATAATAAATATAAATATAAATACATAATATATAAATAAATAAATATATATATAAATATATAAATATATATATAAATATATAAATATATAATATATAATATATAAATAAATAAATATAAATATAAATATAAATATAAAAAACAAAACGCAATTTCATATTAAAAATTAAAAATTTAAAAAAATTTATTTTTTTTTAATTTTATAATCTCTCAATTAAAGTAAAAAAAAATTTTTTTTTTTTTTTCACTATCGCGTGGTGTCTCGCTGGGCCTTCGGTCCAGTGGGGTGTACATAGTATGTTCATAATCTATGCAATACGATTACAATTTTTGATTACAGTGGAAGTTTATTTTATAGATGGAATCAAATTTTAATATTGAGTTATTTCAAATATTATTTTATTGTTGATTACAAAAATTAATACTGCGATTGAAACTTATAAAACAAAGTGCTAAAGTATCTAAAATCCGTCGTACTTAATACTTTAATTACGTCATGCAAATTCTTGCACAAGATTTGATGAAAATTTTGTTTAGACGCGATGAGTTTGTCCGTTATTTGAATGAGTATTTGTTTAAAAATTTCATGATCCTTGATCATCTTTGGCAAGATACTTCCATTACAACATGGATGCATTTTGAATTATCATGTCAATTGAAAAATAAATAAAATAATTGAAAGGAATGTAATCGTATTACACCCCAAGAATTTTCTTGACAAGGAAAGTTTATGAATGAGGTCAATCATCCCTGTCAACCCAATGGTAAAAGTCTGCACTTAACCTTTGTCATGAGACTGTCCTAGTTACCATTCACTTGCAGCGCAAACAAAATTCCTGTGTTCCAATAGGTGATCAGTTTCAAAATGAATCCTCCACAAGGACGCCGTTCCTACCTATGTATTTGCAAAATCGCAGCGCAGCAAAGCTGATTGGTTATACTTAGGATCTTCACGAATCCTCAAAAATTGAACCGATTAGAATCTGATGAGGCTCATAAGGCTCTTCAAGTCTTCAAAATGTAAATAGCTGAGCCAGCGTGAGCAACGACTCAGGCTTTGAGTCGCAATTTTGGAGAACTCCAGCTTCTGCTCATGAGCCAACTCAACCATACCTGTGAACCATAGCTGAGTGGCTCACTTCTTTTTTCAAATTTTGAGACATTTTTTGCAATTATAAGTTCATTTGCCTTTACTCATTCCGTTCAAAATTATGTTCTATATCAGGGCTCATTTTTCTCAAGTTCTTTCTCACTTTTCCTTGTCCAGCACTCTAAACCATCAACAGAAATTTATATACGAGACGAAAGGAATTAGTTAGAGATGTAATGGCTTTTTTTGACGATTCCTTTCCAGTTTTGAGCAGTATTGTATCAACTATGCGAATGAGCATCTACAAAATTATTTCAACCAACATGTCTTCAAATACGAGCAGGAGGAGTACAAGAAGGAAGGAATAAAATGGACAAACATTGGCTATATGGATAATACTCCCTGTTTAAGTCTTATAGAAGCAAAACCAAATGGACTTATCTGCATTCTAGATGATCAATGCAAGTAAGTTTCATCCGATCAAATAGTTTAGTAATTTTTTAGAAATATAGACACTTGATGAGTAAAAGTATTCCCAATGAGAATAATGCAACACAAAATTTCAAAGTTGCAGTTGTGAAGCTAAGCGAAGTATTTAATTGCCTAACTTTTTTTAATCAACTAACCATTGCTTGGTTTGATAAAAACAAATCAACGGTTATCAGTAACTTTAATAAAACTCAACTAACAAAGTGAATATTACGGTATTATATCCGTTATGGTCTTATAAAATTTTTATTGCCCAAACTAAATGCGTTGGAACAAATTAAATGAAATATTTAAGGTGTAATGACCGACTTGGTCTTTCATCGAAATATTTAACAACTGAAGTACACTATATAAATATCTAGTTTTATAACAAATATATGATCTTATAGCGGAAGGTCTTATAACCACCGACTACTGTAATGTCCTCTCATTCTTTCCTTATAGTTTTCCTGGAGCGACAAATGAAACGCTGCTTCAAAAGTTTAATTCCATACATAAGGAACACGAATTCTATGACGTTCCACAGAAGCGTGAGCCAGCTTTCATAATTCGTCACTATGCTGGAAAAGTCAAGTATCAAGTAAGTACTTTACTCAGAAATTGTCATCAGGAAGAGCGCCACTCCAATAAATTATTCGTCATGTATAAGGTGCAGAAAGTTATTGGAAATCTTCGTTTTCATTGTAAATAGCTACTCCCTGTTTATTATGCCGAACTAAGGGTGCATTTACATATTACGTCATCAAGAAATCGATGATTTAAGTCACTCATGTATGGAGAAAGGAAATGGTAAAAGTTAATAAATTTTTTTTTGAGAAGTACGAGTATCTTTTATATTTGTATGCCGCGCAATTTCAAGTCGTAAAACACAGTTCTACAGTTCAGTTAAGTCCTTCAACACAGCACTAGTAAAGCCATGTTTATAAAGACGGACTGATTTAACACTCTATATTACAGTGGAATTCGTTTACTGTCACACTCAAGGGAGCCCAAATTTTTGGTGATATAAAGCGAAGGTGACATAATGCGATCTTGGCAACTTTTTTAATTTTGGTTTAACATAGTGTTTGGTGACAAAAAGCGGATTTGTGAATCTTGGTTTACCTATTAATTTTACTATGGTAGACTCAGTGTTCAAAATTACACCAGTTTGACCTAATGGAAATAGTCAGTAATTTTTTCCTGCACACAACAGGAAATGTTTCTTCAGTGATGATTTTTCTTTCCCCATTTTATTAAGGTGTAAATTGAATGTATACAATTTGAAGAGAAATTAAGAAAAAAGATGTGAAATTCAAACTATGGTACGAAAGTTGCCAATAAACGAAGTAAACTTCCATGTGTGGGGTGACTGAAGATGAAATATGAAATTAGGCGAAGTGACAGAAGGCGGCCTATTCTTACCCTTAAGTGCATGGGCATCCGTCGGGAATTTTTAAATTGGTGATACAAAGAGACTTGTGACAGAAGAAGGAGTGACATTAAACGAATTCCACTGTATTAGTAATAACATCAAATTGAAGTGAAACGAAAAATCAGTATGTTGTTGCATCGGGTTATGTGGTTATTTTGCTTTTTATTCTCCGTTTCAGGTAAAAGAATTTCGGGAAAAGAATATGGATCTCATGCGTCACGACATTGTGAGCGTTCTGAAAAACAGTTCCCTTGCCTTTGTTAGGGAATTGGTTGGGATTGATCCTGTAGCTGTCTTCCGATGGGCAATTCTCCGTTCATTCTTTCGAGCATACTTTGCCTTCAATGAAGCCGGTCGTCGTTATCGTATGGCAAAAGGTATATTCTTTGGTTTCACATTATATTGAATATTTGTTTGTGCGGTATAATTAAAGGTAAGGTACCCCTCGCGAAATTGGTTAATTGATTACCTGAATTGGTTAAAAATTTTACGTAGATTATGGATCTAACATCCATTATTGGCGGTCAAGTCAAGTTTTCCAAAATATTTTTTGTTAAATTTCAAATAGTTTTTAAATCCACTATTATTACCATACCTGGGCAAGTTGCTCAGGTATGGTAATAATTAAATAATGGTTTTTAAACAAAAATTTGAAAAAATTTTGGAAAAATTACTTACCCTGCAATGAAGGAGTCAAATTTGTAGTCTCCGTTAAATTTCTGATGGCATACTCGAGGTTTAAGGCTAGCCTGCAGAGTTTTTATATAAGTTTTACTGCTCTAAAAATGGGCTCTGGTTTATTCTTCATCCATGCTTCGGAGCGTTTAATTTCAGTTTTTTTTTTTTTCAATTTATTAGTAAAAAGTATGAGTCGAGCTTTCTCAAGTCCTGGTCGGAGGAGATCATCCAACAATGAACACCTTCTCAAGTAAGTATTTATTATGTCAGCTTTCGCAAACTAAAAAGCGCATGCGCAGTGAATGTTGGGAATTCAATATTAGGTGACAGGTAGAATTTGCCTAAACTGACGTTTCTGGACAAATCTTCCGCTTCATACATTTCTTATTTGGTAAAAAATGGTGTAGAAAAATCTGTTGATTGGTTCTTGTTAAAGTCATCCTTAGTATTGCTTTACAACTACTATGTTTCTATTTTCCATTTTCCACTAGCCTGCTTGTGACTATATCTTCAGTTAATTTACGGATAAACAGAATTGCGTAAGTATTTTGTCTTTACTATTCCTACAATTGCTTAGCAGCTTCAAGGTTTGGCTTTTCTTAAATAATTATCGTTGTGGATTGCTTTGACATTCGTAAAAGTTTAAAAAAAAATATCATTTTTGCTTAATTCTGACTTTTATGTGATTGGGTTTAGGTTTTTTTTTTTTTTTTTTTGTTGTGAGAAGTATTATGATTTTGTTTGCTATATAATTTTGTTCGCCTTGCGTCTAGTGATATGAAAAATCTGGAGGAAATGAACGAATTGAACCATTTACCCTTATCCCATTCTGAGCTGATTGAGAGTTACAATTACGGAAGGTACAAACCAGTCCGTCGAAATCACTACCAACGTAGCAACTACTATGGCCAATACGAACGGGATCGACCATATCCATCTGTCAACAATCTCTCCATGCCCATGACTAGCCATCTCAATGAAAATGGTCACTCGTCTCCTTTAAACGATAGTCTTGACTGTGATAAGAGTTTCGAACAAAATGAGAATGGGAATGAGCGTCCAACCCACCAAAATGGACACATACACAACCACATAAAAGGAAAAGAGTGTCAGTGTTGCTACCCCTCATCATCATCTGACTTGTCATACTTGTATGTTTTTGTTTCTCATTTTCTAACTTTCCTTGAGTCTGGATTTGACCTTTTCTCAAAATGTCAAATGCTTCACTCCTTTCATCTCTTTGTGCCTATTTTTAAACATTGGATTTCATTTTCCTGACTTTCTTTGAACCTCAGCTTCTCACATCGTTGGTTCCTCATGGTTCTTCAATTTTCTCTTCACAGAGAAGAGCGAGCAGACGCTCTTGGTCGTCGCTTTCTACAACCGTCATTTTCTCAAACTCATCTTCCTAACCTGACAGTTCCTATTTATTTTCCACGAACCAATTTCATTTGTTTTACAAACTTGGATATTTCTTTTTCACTTTCCAAAACTAAAAGAATTACTTCAAGCTACAATTTCACCGTCGCAAAATTATTCCCTTGCAAGGGAACAATTTTATGATGGCCTTGGAAACCTTTTTTTTTTTAATATTTAGCTTGGACTATAATGAAACGAAAATAATTTCTGATGTAGACAATTTTTGGAAAAAATTCCCATGGAATCCGATAGAAAACCTAAATTGCAAAATTTGAATGGAAAACTTTCCACAGAAACCAATTCCGTTGAAAAGAAGAACCCGGTCCTTCGACAGTGACGGTGAAGTTAGGAGATGAATAGGAATACTTAGTTCTCTGGAACAGTTGGAAATGTTTTGTTATGAAATTAAAAATTAAAACAACGGAGATTTCTACATATATTTTAAAAATATTTAGAGGAATCAGAAAATGTCGTTTTTTTTGTTGTGGAAAGTTTTTTTTTATAGCAATGTTCCGAGAAGGAACTAGTGGGAAGTTACTTTTAACCTCACGCACTTTGCTGGAGAAAGTAGTGTTTATAGTTTCTGGGAATTTCATCTCAGAAAGTTAATTTTCTTTTTCTGTAACAGTTTCAGAAAAAGAATGCAAAACTAGGATACGAAATATATAAAATCATGTCTCTACGATCTCTGGAACAGAAGATATGATTTTTTGAAATTTTGAATTTTTGGATGTTATTATTTTGAAACGTCAATCTCTCAGCACATCGTTTCAAAATAATCATCTAAACATTTCAATTTTCAAAAAACTATAACTTCGGTTCCAGTGGTCGTAAATATTTGATTTTCCTATTTCTTATCCTAGTTTTGCATCCTTTTTGTGAAACTGTTAACAGTTTTCAAGAAAAAAAAATTTTTTATTTTCTGAGATGAAATTCCCAGAAACCATAAACACACAACAGTCCAACCAGATAATCTTTGAACATAGGGAAGAGATTTTTGGCTCCTTGCCTTAGGCTGGAGAAAGCAAGTTCGATATATATAAATAATATTTTAATCTGTACTAATATATTTATTAAATATGTTAGTACAGACTAAAATACTTTTTTTTCTGTAAAAGGATAACAGTTTGAAAAAAAACCGTAGAAAAGTGAACTAAATCTTGGAAAAAAATCAAGCCTCTACAATCAACACATAAGAACAGAATTTATGAGTTTTTGAAAACTTCAATTTTTGGATATTCTTTTGAAACGATGTAACTTACTAAGAGTTTGACGTTTCAAAAGAATATACAACAATTTCAATTTTCAAAAAATCATAACTTTTGTTCTAGTTATCCTAGTGACTTGATTTTATCTAACTTTGTATCTTTCTTTTCAGTATATTTTTTTTAATTGTTAACCTTTTTCAGAAAAATAAAAAATTAGATTTTTTGAGCTGAGTGATGATAATAATTCTTAGCGCACTAGCTTTCTAATATCTAGGAAAAGCTACTTCTCTGTGTGCTAAGATTATTTGGTTGGATTTTTACTTTCTCCAGTAAAGGACATGGAGTTAAAGTAAATTGTCATGGGTTTATGGTTTCTGGGAAGAGGCTAATTGGAGATTTTCCCTTCATGCTTATATTTGTTACGAATCTCTGAAGAACAACAAATCCTAGGAATCTTTTATTTATTTTCGTAATGATATAGCTTGTCAGTTATGTTCTTTGGAGAATGTATTGTTCTTTTTGGATGAAAAGATGTTTTCCAATTTTCTCCATCATCATGCGACTCTGGATTATCCCGAAATAAATTACATTGTGTTTACCTTCATATCCTACTTTTTAGTATTTTTTTTTCGCTAAGCATTTGTTTGATTCAGAATTTACTACTTTCCGTTTGAAAAGTTGTTTTGAAAAGATATTTCCCAACTAATTGCATTTTAAGTTCTTGGAGTATTAGCCATATGCTTCACTTTCAGCTTCATTCTTAGAATAAACTTGATTTTTTATACAGAGAACTAAAAGGAGTTACTACTTTTAGTTTTCTGTATAAAAATTGAATTATTATTACATATAAGACATGAAGTATTATTTTAATTTCGTTTTATTTATCAAGTGTAGGATTTCCAAATTCCAAGCACTCCAATTCTCATATACTGATTGAGCCAGTGATCAATTTCTGAGTGATTTAATGACTTTATCCATATAATTCTTTATGTCTGATTTCGGACCACATGGCTCAACGACTTTGAATCAAGACACAGTTACTCAGAGTTGATGAAAGTTTACAATTTTGTTATAACGAGTCTAATGTAAATCATGAAATAGTAACGAATCGAGTCAAAACTAGTCAATTGGATCGTATAGGAAAAGTCGCGCATAACATGACTCACAGTCATGACATATTTTTACTCGTTTATTTTCTAATTGAGTCAGTCACAAAAATCAAGTGATTCTCAATGAAGACTTTATGTCAGAATCATCTGATTCAGTCAACTCTTGAGTCACTAAGCCAAATTCCCTTGACTCGGAGTCATAAACTTTGAGTCAAAGTCATTGAGAAAATTGGATTGTTTGTGTTTAAAATGTTTTTGTTATTGAAAATATTATAGAAGGATTATAATAAGAATATGTAGATAGAAATGTGTATTCCTTCATTGTAATAATTCAACAGACTTAGAAAATAATATGTAAAAAGTAAAATTTTGTCTAATTTGTTATTTAGGAAAAATCGTTCCTTTCGATCACAACCTCTGGTAACACGAGGGATGAAGAATTTGCAAAGTGTGAAAACACTTGCGAGTCACACTGCCTCAATGGGAATTTCAAATAAGCAATACAATCCCAGGAAACAGCCAATCTCCGTCTCGCAACAATTTCAACAATCACTCCATGCTCTTATGGTCACTCTCAATCAAGCCAATCCATTTTTCATCCGCTGCATCAAATCAAATTCGGACAAGGTTAGTTTAATATTATAGTTTGAAATGATGTCCTACAGAAAAATTGTTTGAATTTCAAAATAGACAAAAATAGTTCATTATTCGTTAGGTTTTATTACTAATTGAGGTTAGAATAAAGGAAGACAAATATTGGAAATTGATTATTTTAGTTTGAGTTGGCTCATAAACTCATTTATACTTTCATTTTCATGGGCATATGGGTAAATGATGTGGCTACAGTGGAAGGCATAGATAAGACAAATTGGGAGTGACAAAAAGCTTGTCAGTATCCTTTAGTGATTTGATTATAATGCTCAGGTCTAAGAAATTAATATTTGGAACCAACTAAGGAATCTTTCTATCNGGCATATGGGTAAATGATGTGGCTACAGTGGAAGGCATAGATAAGACAAATTGGGAGTGACAAAAAGCTTGTCAGCATCCTTTAGTGATTTGATTATAATGCTCAGGTCTAAGAAATTAATATTTGGAACCAACTAAGGAATCTTTCTATCTTTTTTTTTTGTTGTAGTGTCCAAATAACTTTGACGATGACATTGTGCAGAGACAACTGAGATACACTGGGATGTTGGAAACTGTGAGAATTCGACAGGCGGGTTACAACGTGAGGCTTACATTTGATGAGTTTGTGAGCATTTACCGGATTTTATTACCAAACGGACTCGACAGGTATTACATAAACGTTATGTACTTTACAAAATTACTTGAGTTAGTAAGAAGGTTTATATTATTGAATGTTATTCTAGTAACCGGAGTAATGTGGGAGAGTTTTTGGGCTCATTGACTCTCAACCGTTCCAACTACCAATTGGGGAAGACAAAAATATTTTTACGTGAAGTGGAGAAAGTGAAATTGGATTATTTCCTTCATCAGCAAATCATGACGAGCATTGTGGCTATTCAGCGATGGTATAGGACTGTACTTGAACGAAGACAGTTCCTTTATGTCCGTGAAGCCATCATTCGAATACAGGTTCTGATCCCATTCCGTTGAAAGCTTGTTCGTATTGTAAAATTCGATAAATGAGGATAAGTTGAAAATTGAATTTACAGAGCACTTAAATATACATTTGTCTCTAGCTTTCATTTCTATTTAAGTTTTTTTTTTAGAAACTTTTCCTGAGCACATTTCCTCTTTAAGTGCAAACTGGTTATTATTTGTTTTATTTTTAAAGGCTTACATTCGAATGTTCCTGGCACAAAAGGTAGTGTCAAATCTTCGAATTCGGAATCTTGCAGCCACATACATCCAGAGAGTATGGAGAGGTTACCGTGTACGGAAGTGGTATGATTATCTTCGTAGTAGCTGCATTCAATTTCAAGCACGAGTTCGAGCACAAATTGTCAGACAGAAATACCAAAATGTTCTGCAACAGCAACGAAAGTTGTCCAAACAGAAAGAAGTAAGTCCTTCATCCTCAAACGGAGAATCCATTAACTTCAATTTCCCAAGATGTGTTATTTTTTTTTGAGCCAATATAAACAAAAAATATTTGAAAAGGGACGACTGATTTGAAATTTTTCACTTACTAAAAAAAAGCCCTGAGAGTCAGAGAAAGTGGAAAGAAAGTGATTTGGGATTTTTTTTTCTTTGAGTGTGATTTTTTTTTTTTTTTTTCAGAAGTTGCAGGTCTGTAGCAAAGGAGAAGAAGACTCAAAGCCTTCTGAGTCCAAAACTGGAGGAAAACAGGAGGATTTGGATGAGCATCAAAGATCACTTATTACCGTCGACGGAGATTCAGATGGGTAAAGCCTAGCTTCATCGTGACAGAATTCGTTTCACGAAAGGAATTTCCGTCCGCGTGTCTCTTTTTCTATTTTCCACCGTAGGGATTATTCGATGAAAGAAATTCTGAGCGGAATATTTCATTTCCGTTGACGAAAATTCCTTCTATTTACTTTTTTTCGATAGTTATACGCTCACATAAGGATATTTTGATGGAAGAAAGTATCTGTAAATAGAAGGGAGAGGAATAATTGTTTTCAACTTCTTGCCTATGCCTCATCGTAAAGAGGCATGGAGAAAGTGGTCGAAAAAATAATTCGTCCACTTTTATCAGCACAATCTTCTTCCGTGCAAGTTTTCATGATACGTACTCATGAGGAGTACGTATCCAGAAAGTTGAGAGACGGATTTCTGTCCGATTAAATGAAATAATAATATGGGTGAGATGTTGCAACAGTGATACGACTGACGGAAATTCCTTCCGTGGAAAGAATTTTGTTTTTGTGAAGAAAATAATTTTGGACCGCGATGACATAATTTTATATCTTCTGTTACATGTCCGCAGGAGCAGTAGCGTACATGAAGACAGTGAAAATGATTTGATGGACTTGCTACCGTCAAAGCCACAGAAGAAAATCCAAACAAACTCAGGGTTGCACAGTTTCTCAGATTCAATGCCTGCTCTCACCCTCGCTCTCACTTCTACTCCATTTTCATTAGGTCGGAATGGACCCTCGTCACTCACTCATCAGTCGCAACTTGGTCAAAGTCATGCTCAATTTTCCAGTGGAAGAATCAGAAGTAGTTCTCCCGGTGCTATGGAAAGGTACTTACAGGATCTTATGAAGGTTATATGAAATTTAGTATGAAACTGATACATAATTTTGCTTCCAGAGAGTCTAGTCAGAAGTTGAATAAAAAGAAATTATCACTCAAGTTACGAAAAAATGGACGAGATGTTGGCGTACAAAAGATTGTTGACGAAGAAGATGCGTATGGGAGTCTGGAAAGAGATGAGAATGGGCAAGGAAGTAAAAATCCATTCCATCGGGCGAAGAAGCATATAAAGACTTTTATCAGTGAGTTGACTCATTGGAAGCAAATCGACGTATATTTTGAATAGTTTTTTTTTNAGCATATAAAGACTTTTATCAGTGAGTTGACTCATTGGAAGCAAATCGACGTATATTTTGAATAGTTTTTTTTTCAAATTTTAGGTGGAACCAAAACGAAACAAGATAAACATGAAGCCATGCTTTTGGAAAGCGATGANTTTTTTTTTCAAATTTTAGGTGGAACCAAAACGAAACAAGATAAACATGAAGCCATGCTTTTGGAAAGCGATGAGAGTGAAACAGAAGACCCTGGCACACTCACTTTAAATTCCAACAGCAATTCTTCTTCAACCCCTTCAACGTTGACACTGGACCAGAGCGATGCAGGAAATTCATATAGTGACCAATTCCACAAGAGTCATTTATCCGCAGACTCCAAGCTCAAATCAGAGTCTCGAGATGGAAATACGAAAGATTTTCGGCATACTACTAAGTCACTCCAGTTTCCACTTACGGCATCATCCGCGTCTATTCCAGAACATGAGTTTCCCAGTGGAGATGAACAATCGTCCCAACGATTCCATAGAAAAATTACAAGAGGAGATGATTTCTCTTATGGAATCATGTCCAAAGGAAGAAATGACAGGAAAGGGGAGCGTCGAAGACTCATTGCTGAAAGATGTTCAGAATACCGCCCGAGTGTTGGGAGCGGTGGAGAGGAATCATTGGATAGGAGAGGGAGTGACGACGTTATCCTAACTGACATAGATTTACGACGAGGGAGCAGGGATAGCAATCAGAGCGCATGTGGAAGCCCATCGCATTCCAGTCAGGACAGCCTTTTTGACTCCACTGCCAGGGCTTATGGACCAAATCTCCTCACACAAAGTTTATCCTACAGCTATGGCCCAACAGGGTACGTTCTTTTACAAAATCCCAAAACCCGCCTACATTCAACAAACTTTTCCAACGTTTTCCTTACGAGAAATTTAGTTTGCAGAAATATTTTTATGAGATAACCAAATAAGTAAATGCGGGGCTGCAATAAAAACCATTTTTAGGTACCGCCGGTAAATCTCGTATTAGGGTGCTAGTAGTTTTGCACTACTGATATTTTTCTTGATAAATAATATCGACTTCATTGTGTGAAAATGGTATTTGGTCACTTCTGAATAAATTTCTTCCAAAATTTTTAGTTTAGGAAGGAAATGTTACAAATTGAAAAAAAAACATATGCGAATAATGGAAGTTGGGAAGAAAATTTCTAAAATTTGGAAGAAAATTCTATAATTGGGAAGAAAATTTCTAAAATTTGGAAGAAAATTCTATAATTGGGAAGAAAATTGAATTTTATTCCCAATTTNATTGGGAAGAAAATTTCTAAAATTTGGAAGAAAATTCTATAATTGGGAAGAAAATTGAATTTTATTCCCAATTTGGTTAATTTTAAAAATTCTCAAAATTGTGAAGAAAATTAGCAAAATTAGAAGAAAATTCCGAATTTGGGAAGAAAATACTCCTGGAAAAAATTAAAAAATTGGGAACAAAATCCCCACAAATTGGGAAGAAAATTTCCCAAATTGGAAAAAAAATTGCNATTGGGAAGAAAATTTCTAAAATTTGGAAGAAAATTCTATAATTGGGAAGAAAATTGAATTTTATTCCCAATTTTGTTAATTTTAAAAATTCTCAAAATTGTGAAGAAAATTAGCAAAATTAGAAGAAAATTGCGAATTTGGGAAGAAAATACTCCTGGAAAAAAATTAAAAAATTGGGAACAAAATCCCCACAAATTGGGAAGAAAATTTCCCAAATTGGAAAAAAAATTGCAAAATTGAGAAGAAAATAATGATGTTGGATTTGTATTTATAACCTCTAATAATGTTTTTAGATAACATGCATTCCATTTGTGTAAATAACACGGTAAAATGCATTAGTGGAAGCATTTTAGAAATTAATTTAAAAAAAAACATTATTTTTGCAACCCTGTTTTTGGCTATTTTCTATTCCGCCAGTACCACACAGGGGAGCGCGTTTTGGCTCTTATTGCAAGTCCGAATAAATGAAATACGAACTGGAAAAGTTGGAAACCCACAGTGAGAATTATTTACATTTTCGTCTTTGTGGTCAATTTTTCTATGAAGATTTGATCAGAAAAATTAATTATTCAGCTTTCTATTGACGAGTCAGAACTGAGCTATGAGCATCATTTTTGTCAGAATTTTATAGATTTTATTCACTTTTCAGTGGACCATCGACTCACTCAGCTGCCCTCGGAGCAACTTCATATCAGCAACACCGACGATTACACATCAGAGAAGAGAACTCGCAGACGAAGGGCTCCAGTAGCCCTGACATTGTCTCAGCACGTGATGTCCGGAGAACCCGCTCTGTCTCTGAGTCTCGACCTCATCGACACAAAAAGGATTATGACGGGGGAACTCCATTTGGATCCTCTGAAATTTCTACAGAGGAAGTTCTTTCTTCTACAAATAGTTTAGGAAAGAAATTCCAGAGTTTTCAACATGGACACTCTCTGGAGAAAATAACAAAGTATCACCGCGGAGAAGTCTGTACCATTTGTAGGAAGAACATGCATGGTCTCTTTGCACCAGGTTGTCGTTGTGAACAATGTCGAATGTTGTTCCATGTGAAATGTCTCCCATGTGGGATAAAAAGTAGACCATGTGCTATGTCAGTTGATAGGAGGATTGAAAATGAAGGTGTTGGTGACTCTGAGTCTCCAGCATCTCTATCTCTCAAAGTACATGGACGAAAGAAAAGTCGAAAATCGAGCAAGAGTACATCAGACATCACCAAAGCTGGGAAATTTAATCTAACCGGAACATCTGAATTTACTGATCGTACTGACCAAATCATTTCTGGTGTGAGGGAACTCCAATCTATGCAAGAATTTATCTCTAAAAAGGTAAAAGAATTGTGTTGGAGGGAATAAATTAAATTAATTTAAAAATAATTATGAAATTTATTAATTTCTAACCTCATTTTTTCTCATAGATTTACCAAGTTCGTCAGAAAGAAGGTGAAAAAGTGTCAGCAGTGGACCGTGTATTCCAACAGGCCCTGAGCGAATTCAAGGAATCCCTCGTATCCACGTTCAGTGTTGCTTCGAAGCAAGGTGTGGGAATGCCTCTCAACATTAAATATAAGGATCTCATTGCCAATTTTGCAAATATTATGGAAACGGTTTGTAAACACGAGGGGACAGGGAATGATTTCCCCACAACAATGGGTGTCAATGCTTTTCGGGGTTTCCTCAATGAATTCATGAACGCAAACAGAGTAGAGGAGAAACCAAAGGTTGGAAAAATACGGAAGGACAGAGGAAAACAGAAGTGGAACAAACGACAAAAAGTTGAAGAAATTATTAGTCATTTGGGACACTCCTTTGTGACAATGGTAAGCTTTGAGTTCATTTCAATATAAGGGATTCACTAGATTCATTCTCTTTATTTCAGGTAATCAACATCCCCACTGCTTGTGAGATTTGCTCATCTTTCATCATGTGGCCAATTGAGAGAGGAGTTGTTTGTCAAAGTAAATCCGTTGAGAGAAATTATACGAATTGAATCATGAAAGGCTAAAATATTTTTATTTCTAGAATGTAAACTGGCATGTCACAAAAAATGTCATTTGAAAATTACATGTGAGTGCCATGAGTCTCATGGAAGAAATGGGAGTAGTGGTTCGGATACAGGGATATTTGGAGCATCCCTACGATCTCTAATAAATGAAGATGTGGCCATTCCTGTAGTTGTAGAGCAGTTGGTAACAGCCATTGAGTTTTATGGTCTACGACAAGAAGGACTCTACAGAAAGTCTGGTAATTTCGAATTCTATTTTTAAATTTTAAAATTTTGATTTTACTACTGATAGTTGACTTTGTTCTGGAATCCTAGGAGTGAGTTCGAGAGTACGAGAACTGAAACAAGAAATTGAAGATGGAAAAGAAATTGATTGGAACATCTATCCAGTTCATGTCCTTACTTCATTACTCAAATCATTTTTCAGAGAACTACCCGAGCCACTCCTTACTTTTGAATTATATGATGAATTCCTACGAGCTGCAGATCTTTCTCAATCAGAAGACAGGATTCATACTACCTTTACAATTCTCAAGAAATTACCCAAGGGAAATTATGATCTCATGGAAAGACTTATTTTTCACCTTGTCAGGTATCATAAATTCTCAAAAATATTTTATGATTTTCATTTTTAGAAATTAGTTGTCTTACATAAACTTTTTATTTTTTATAGGGTCTCGCTTTATGAAGATAAGAATAGAATGAATCCGAATTCTTTGGCAATTGTCTTCGCCCCATGTATTCTCCGTACAAATAAAACCCGACAAGTTCAAGACTCACTCAATGATATTAGTCGTCAGACCCTCTGCATCGAAACTATCATTTCTGAACAATTGAAAAAAGTGAAAGAGACGCTTTCGAGTATTGAATCTGTGGATTCTGCTCGACATTCCTTTTCTGTTAGACTCAACTCCATTAGAAGTTCAAAAGTAATATTACAATTTGTCATGAAAGGTGAAACGTTTAGAATCTACAACTCTGTTTTTAATTTTGAATAGATGAGGTCTCCTCCTGAACGAAAGAAGGCTACTTCAGGGAGCACGGGATCCCTTAGTGAAGGAAGTAATGAAAAGTCAATGAACGAGTCTACAACCCCTGAGTCAATGAGTGCAGAAGAAGAGGAAGAATTTCTGACACGACATTTGAAGCATTTGCAAGATGTAAGTTCATCGGTACCAGTGTTGCCCCGATGCGGTTAAAATTCGAATTGGCCGATTCCGCAGACTATTGAATCGGCCGATTTTTTCTCTCAAAAAGCTGTTTTTTGATTTTGGTTGATATAAGGGAAATTTTAAGCAAACTTTACTATAAATTAAATTTTCTTTCTTTGAATCTGCAACTGCGTCGGCTAACTGGCAGATTCAACTTTTATGTCGGTGCCGATGCCGATGCCACACCGATGCGACTAGACGATCGCATCGGTAGCCGATGCATCGGGGCAACACTAATCGGTACCCAATGTAAATTTCAACTTAAGATTAAATTTTTAGTAACATTACGGTGCAAGTTGTTTGGTTGTTAGGCAGAATCTTAGGCCAAAGGATCTTGACGTCGTCGACAAAATTTCTAAGCACTTCAATTGATATGAATGTTCTGAGATAAACCACGCTTTGATTTACGAATAATTCCACTGTAACTGTAGATATAAAAATCTCATATACGAATTGAATTAATTAAGGTTGAATTTAGGGATGTAACGAATACCGGTATTCGGCCCAAAAACGAATAACGAAGCTTCGCTTCGTTCTACAAACGAATAATGAATATTCGGCCGAATATCTCGTACTGTGTAAGTGGGGTATCTATCGAAAGGTCTCAGCCCCAGGATTTGCATTCATGCGTCTGAATTACGTTTTGATGAATGCCGCAGATTCTATTTTTAAGAACTTTCTTTAGCAAAGTAAGTAAGTTTAATTTAATCTAGTAGTCATAGTTGAGTCGAGGCAAATTGTGATGTATGACTCACTTGAGATTACAGGAACATTTAACACTTCTAAATCGCTGTCTTTTGACATTTTAGTTGATTACTACTAGCGAAATTTCTGTGAAATTTTTCTTATCAGAAATTTGGGATTCTTTCTCTCTTACATACCAGCCAAGATACCCGATTCCGAATTCCAGCCCCAGCCACCAAAATATTTCCAATCGGAACCAGTCGGAAAATATACAGTACAGTTTGCTTATAAGGCTATTAGTTTTTTAAAGATTTGTTTATTTTTTTACGTTGTTTTTATTTTAGGTTTGTTTTTTAATGTTATTTTTAAGGTTTGTTTTTGGTTCTTGGTTCAGTTTTTTAAAGGTTTATTTAGGTTTTTTAGGTTTGAAGTTATGCCAGTTTTTAAGGTCTATTTTTGGTTTCATTTTAGGTTTTTTAAGGTTTTTATTTGTTTTTTAACCTTTTTTGGGATTTTTTAAGAATTTTTTTATGTTTTTTTTTAGTTTTTTTAGAAGCATACCTTCAAACCTAAGAAAACCTAAAAAAAAAATTTCAAAAAAAAAAACAACAAATAAAAAGATTAAAAAAAAACCTAAATTAAAATTAAAAACAAAAACATTAAAAAAACCTATATTAAAATTAAAAACAAACCTTAAAAACTGGCATACCTTCAAACCTAAAAGCCTAAAATATAAACCAGGAAGCAAAAACAAACCTTAAAAAACAAACATAAAATAACCTAACAAAAAACAACCGAAAAAGAAAAACAAAATAATACCTTATAAGCGAACTATGCTGTATGTTTTACTACTTGTTGTAAGGAGTTGGATTTTGGTGGACGGTGCTGGGTTATCGGAATCGCATTTCTTGACTCTGGTTTCTTCCATTCTGAATTGCTGCTGTCACTGTGACGTTTTAGTTCACTTGGATTCATGTTCAAACTCGCTCATTTCATGTTTGAGATATTCGGCCGAATATTCGTCCGAAGCTTCGGCATGAGAACCCGAATACGAATATCTGTATTCGTCGGGAAAATAGGCCAAATATTCGGCCGGACGAATATTCGTTACACACCTAGTTGAATTCCTTAAGATTGAATGCAAAAGCTTCTCGCATAATGTTATTTGAGTTGTTTTGTTACTTCAATCGATGACTGCGCGGCTGTCGTAGATTGGCTAACTGTCCGTAAAAATTTGACTCGGTGTGTCTGGAAAGATGATAATATAAACCTATAGTCTTATTTACTAACCAGGAAAAGGCTATACTGACGTCCGTTCTGCCATCCCTTTCCCGAACTCCTTCAGATGAGGACATGCTCTCCACAGATCCAGAAGTGGACAGCCCAGGAGGAAGTGTGGACGATTTGAATTTACATAGAGAGGTACGGACGCCGTCCCCTCGACAGAACCGAGCTCATTCTCTACAATACTCCAAAACAGAGTCCCTGGTTGTGGAAGCATTCAGTAGCAGTCGCCTTCGACTCTCTCCCACACTTAGACTTCCTGGTAAGCGTGTATTTTCTTTTTCAAATAGGAAAGTCGAAAATTAATTATTTTTTTTTAGCATTCATATTTTTGTATGTTTGATGTTGACTTCTTTAAATTTGAACTTAAAGTATAAATTACCTACCATCAAACATCGTTTTCAACTCTCCTATTTGAGAAAAATTGGATAGAACTTACGCTGATTGATTAGCAAGGCGCACCGTATAATTAGTGTTGAAAATTATCTACACATCAAATCAACGAGGCTGTAACCGGTTTACCCTTATTTCACCCTAAGCCCCAAACTTCACATTTTGGCAAATCTTCCACACTCTTCGCAACTATTAGATCGTTTATTCTAAATCATTTTATAGAGAGCATACCAGTAACAAGTTTGTTTCGGCTCTTTGGAATTCCATCCAACAGTGAGAACTTTTAANATTTTATAGAGAGCATACCAGTAACAAGTTTGTTTCGGCTCTTTGGAATTCCATCCAACAGTGAGAACTTTTAACTCCATCTTGTCAATAATCTTCTTCACTGTTTCCTATTTGATGATTAGCAGTTAGTGGATGAGCATTGTAGCGAATCATGATCTGCTGGCATGTCTACTCTGGATATTCATTGTGATATTTTATCACAATTAGTCTAAGGTTTGAAGATAAGCTCATTATGAGAAATAAAATGCCTCGATACCGCTTATAATCAGAAATATTTTAGATATTTAATAGTCTCATGCCGCTCATATAGGGTTGGTCATTCATATCTTTCTCTTAGTCCATTCGTAATTCGGTTCGCAATAGTGTTCCGCATGGCTCAGCTTTTAGCGTGAGCCAGAGCCACTGGCTCAATGAGCCATGGCTCATGGCTCACCCGAGCGGTGAGCCAGCTCATGAGCCGCACTTTTGTTGAGCTGGCTCATGAGCCAGAGTCATGGCTCAACATAAAAAAAAATTTCCCGTTAATATGCACATTTTGCTAAAAGTGAGAATGACCTAGTGAGAATAAGCCAACACATATCATAATTATGAACTGACTAAAAGCAAATTGACTTTCAGTGACCAAAAATTAACAAAAAAGTGATGATTTGGAATAAAAAAAAAAATAAAAAATTAGGGGAAAAGTGGAAGAATTTAGGCGAAAAGTTACTCCATTGAGCCATGGCTCACAAGTTTAGTTGAGCTGGTTCATGAGACATGGCTCTGGCTCAAAANAATAAAAAATTAGGGGAAAAGTGGAAGAATTTAGGGGAAAAGTTACTCCATTGAGCCATGGCTCACAAGTTTAGTTGAGCTGGTTCATGAGACATGGCTCTGGCTCAAAATTACTACATGAGGCAGAGCCATGCACTGGCTCNAATTACTACATGAGGCAGAGCCATGCACTGGCTCTGGCTCAGAAATTTTTGTGAGCCAGCTCGAGCCAGAGCTATTGAGCCAGCTCATGAGGCAGAGCCATGCGGAACACTAGTTCGCAATGTTACAAAATTGTGTAATTAATTGGCAGATGAGCTAATTGCTGAGTAAGTGTGTAGAAGATTTGCCCAAATGTGAAGTGTGGGATTGCGGGTTGAGGATGAAGTACGGGAATTTCCGTTACAACCTAATTGCTTCGCTCTGTACATATGCCCATATGCTTCGTTCATCGCAATTTTTGTTACTGCCGAATCAATCAAAATGGAATTGATCGACACTAATAAAAATTGAAGCATTAAATCTTTATATTGAAATTGTAAAGTCAATAATTTCCTGCAACCACCTCCGTCAATTTACTTTCTCGGTTCCAATGAAATTGGCATTTTGTTACTAATTAATCCTCCCATATTCAAATCTTCAATTATCTCAGCCACTGAACAAGAAAACAACTCGAAACGTTTGGTATTTTAAATAAACTTTCTTTTTGATACAACGTGGATTACAACCCTCATCATTCTTACTCCATCAATTTGTTTGTCTCTTACATGTGGCAATTCCCAAAGTTATGGAGGTCAATTTATTGCAAAAAATGTCAGGATGAAAATTTTCTCCTAATTTAAGATTTAAAACAAATTCTCTGGTGTGCCTTGTTGATTAATAAATAATTTATTTGGCGTTATCCTTACCAATGTGCACATTTAGCTTCATCACCTCTACTTCAAAATATTATTAAGAATCGAGGACCTGTGAGAAAACCACCGTCTCGATTTGCTCGAAACTTGGCAGTAGTTGATTTTGGAGAGGGAGAGAATGAAGAAGACGATGAGCAGCAGCGATTGGAGGATGAAGATGACGAAGAAGACGACAGTGTTCATTCGGTGGATCAAAAAAACGGAAAGGACACTATTATTGTCTAATTTGTCTAAGTAGTTGTACACAAACTCAAAACAACGATCAATTTTCAAAGCGGGGTGTTATACTTGGAAGAACAACAACGGGCCACAATCAAAGCCACAACCTTAACTCAAATTTTTTTCGGACAAATTTATGTTTCTTTTGTACGGATTTATTTTAAGCATTCTTAGTTTCTTGTTATCACCTTTGCCGTTAGACTAATTCCATTATGCCCTCAATTGAGAGCAATTTGGATATTTTTTTTTGTTATTTTTTGATACGTCATGAGTAACTAGTTATTGTTATCTTTGTAATTTATTACCCTTTTGAGTAACTTTTGATTTCATCAATGTGGTTCATAATGCGATACTTTGTTAGTCATTGTATGAAGATGCGAATTAGCTGTTATTTAATTATTCTGTTGACCATCAGAGATTCTGGAACGTATTTAGGCGATGTATTATTTGAAAAACTGTAAGGAGTATTATGGTTAATAGTGTAATAATAGGGAGATTCGAAGTTAGTGTATGAACCCTAAAGCCCGACTTTCCTTTCTGCGGTTACATTTACTCTCGATGTTGAAAAAATGAGTTCCAAATTTTACGTTCGTTACCCTAAGTCACGGAGAAGACCTAAGTAATGTCTATGTCAAAAAACTTCACTTTTTCATATCCAAAATTCTATTTTTATTGCTCTGATGTTCCCTCCATTCTGACATTATCCATTTGGCTCGGACCAGAGACAGACTGTTTCCATGATCTTTTGGTAAATCACTCCTAACATGGATGTTATTTAGGACTTTTAAAATGTCCAAGTAACAGGTGCGAAGCAACGAAAAAAAAATTTATTTGATACTCCATTTAGCGCTCTGCCCTACCACTCCTGAGTTGGCTAATAGGAGATTAGCGTAACAGGAGTCTTTCAACGTACAGCGTACACTTCGTGAAAACTTGTCGAACTAACTATAAGTTGAAAGTCCAAAATGGAATATTCACACTTTTGCGTTTACATAAAAANGTGAAAACTTGTCGAACTAACTATAAGTTGAAAGTCCAAAATGGAATATTCACACTTTTGCGTTTACATAAAAATTTTTTTTTTTGTTTTGATGCCAATTTTTTTATAGACTTAAGTAAAAAAAAGTAATAATCGAATTTGTTTTTTTGGAGCGGCAAATACTTAAAAAGTCTGAAAAATAATCGTTGTGATTACTAGATAAAAAATCATGTAAATAGTCTGGCGCTGAGCTGGTACGAGGCAAATCGGAAAAGTTCGAATGGAGAGGAGATTAGCCAGCAACAAACCACTGATAATCATAGATATGAGACTTAATCTTAAAAATGACCGTTTTGGTCGCCATCAGATTCAGAGTATTCGGAGATGATGCACCTAGCGTAATCAATTTGAAGGTTATATAATTTTATTACCTCATCCGACAGGTTAAATCAAATTTAATAATCTGGCTGAAGGGAATCACAGCCACTCCGAAAAAATTATTACTAAATACCACGTATGAAAATTTGGAAATACGTCCCAAAAAATATGAAATAAAACCTGAATAAAGATAAAGTAAACAGCCAAAAACCTGGCAACTAAATCTGAATAAAAACCTACAAGAAACTCTTCTATAGCTAAAGGATTTCTTGCAATAATGAAAACGTTTGCTGGATGGTTAGTAATGATGATTTTTGGTAGACAGCAACAATNAACTCTTCTATAGCTAAAGGATTTCTTGCAATAATGAAAACGTTTGCTGGATGGTTAGTAATGATGATTTTTGGTAGACAGCAACAATTGGTGCCACTCATACCAATGGTCTAGTCTAGTTTGATGAATTATTCTGACATGAAGTAAAAAGATTCAATTACAACTAGTTTAACTGTCGCGGCAATTATTTCTCAGAAAGTTGTTACCGCGCAGACGGATCGGTTCTACGACTCATGTGTATGGGGCATGAAAAGGAAAAATATGGAGTTCAACAACTGTACTTTTTGACACCAACATTAATTTGGTTTGGTCCTCTCCTCTGTTACAAATAAAATAGTGCTTTTGAATTAAAAGTTTTATGAGTCGGATGATGTCACATCGTCATCAGATACTGGCAAGTTAAAAAGACTGACTACACTGTTTTATGTACAGGTTGGTTAAAGCTTTTTTTTTACCCTAGAAAGTATGACATCATTTTTTCACCATATTGCCAGCAACAAGTTGGGAGGAGCTACGGTAAAATTGGAGAAAGTAGGTGCAAAAAAAAGATCAATCTCCCTGTATACAGTAAGTAATCTTTCTTTAGTAGTATGATGCCACTACTGGTGCTCTTACAGTACCAGTAAATCAAATATTGGAGGAGAGGAAGGCGGGATCCTGCGGGTAGTGAAAAAAAAATTTTTTTTNAGTACCAGTTAATCAAATATTGGAGGAGAGGAAGGCGGGATCCTGCGGGTAGTGAAAAAAAAAATTTTTTAAACGTGAACTACTTATGCATTCATCGGTATCACCTTTCTCCATTTTCACCTTTAGCTATAATCAGGTCAGGGTGAACTTTGTAATAAGAATGTGACAGAGGTGTGTGGAACGATAAAATTTAAAAAAATCTTTTAATTGAAGCAATGGAAAGAAAAAACAATTACTCATGTCCAGAGGGCGGATATATACTTTCTAAAAAACAGCGTTTTACTTACTTAAATACTTGCCAAAAAGCGACGAAATAATGATAAAAAAGTATAATATAATTAACAATACTTTGTTAGTTTTTGTAAGTATTTAAATTTTTTTTTGATTAATTCACTTAATTGAAGCCTAAAAACCCGCTTGTATGCTAATTTGGAGCATAAAAATTAAATTGTTTGATTTATTGGTTAAGGAATGATTAATTTAAACACTTTATCGCGGCTCCAATACATAAGTCAGATGATTAATATAGTTTAAAGAATATTTTCAATAAATTTTTTTGAAAAAAAAAGTTGTTTTCTCCAGAAAGTATACCATTATTTGGCGCTCGTGTTAACCGACGTAAAAGCATGTTTTTATTATAACTTGGACCGCGAAAAAGCGTTTGTTGCAACTGAAGGTTCGGCTTAAATCTTTGGGTCCCGACTGCACAATTTAGTTCAATTTTTTTCGGTCCCTCGGAATTCGCCTTATCGAAAATTTAATGGACGCATAATTTAATTTTAAATATACTTCTTCGAACAAAACTGTGAACTTTTACGTTCTGCAATTTATTGTTTTGACTCATCGGCAAATTTAGAGCGAATATGAGGAAAATTATCCTCGAAAAACGATTAATACATCAAATTACTTGACAAAGTACTTTTTAATTACTTAATATTCAAAATTACTTTCAAAAGTAATTCCTAATGCCTAAAAACGAAAAATACTTAAAATACTTTTCTATAAGGGCATTCCGTTCATCCTCAAATTACATGAATTGGAAAGATACGAAGTTACAGAGGTGTAGGTGCAATACCCAAAAAGAAGTAGATAAGTAAGTATCCGCCCTCTGCTCATGTCCAATTTTTTACATGTCCAACTATTTTGTTTGGTGTGTCAGTTCTTTACCGGACATCGATTCCTCTGACTCATGACAGTAAGGTAATTTTCAATAAAATTTTATGGTGCTATTTTTTGACAAGTATTATTGTCTATGACATCCATAGAGTAAGTCATCCATTACACAATTTCCAAACCAAACTTCGACATACAGGCGCGATTCCGTTTGCTCGGGCACAAGGTCATTTCTCAAACCAAAAACAATTTTTTTTTAAGTTTTTTTGAAAAAAAAAATCTCGGAACATCCCCGACTATTTCAACGTGGCTGCAGGGCAGTGCAGTGGCACTCGTGTAAGAAATAAAGTGATTTACAGTTAAACTACCGTTCATAAACTGTATTGTCTTTGCCGTTTTAAAATACAGTGGACCTCGCCTGTGTAANGTTTTAAAATACAGTGGACCTCGCCTGTGTAATCGAACCACGGTTATGAACTTGAACCGCCGCGCCGGTCCCTAAAGAGAGATAGGCAAATTAATGTTTAAAACCTCGGCCATAATGAACTCCGTTAAAATGAACACTCGGTGTGATGAACCATATCTTGCGGTTGTATCGTTTGGAACAAATATTTCTTTCACTTTTTGAACTCCACCCACTCCAGGTTAACTCATGTTTCGAGGGCATCCACCTCGGCTACTGATCATAGTTGGGCAAATTATGAGGAAGGAATCGGGTGGATGGAAAAATTGATTTGTATGTTTTAAATGACTCAATATTAGTGCTTTCCATGACTCCCTGTCAGAGTCACTGATTGGAAGTCATGACTTTGACTCTAAATGTTGTGAGTCGATTCCTGGAGACATGACTCTTACTCCCGAGTCACGTAATACAAAATATGGAAACTCGGGTAGGAAAATCCAAAAGAAAATTTATCTATTCATTTAATAGTGAAAGTAGATGAGTAAAAATAAGTCAGATATGTTAATTTGTGCATGCTTGAAAAGAGTCATGAATCTGACTCTCAAACACGGAGTCATATTAAATGACTCCTGACTCCAAAAAATCCTGAGTCAGAGTCATGGAGAACGCTATTAAATATTCAGTCGACTCTTATTCTGGGTTACAAATCAAAATGTAATTTACTTTAAAGCTAATTTTCAATAAAATAAACATCCTTGCACAAATATAACGGGGACTGGAAGGTATTAATTTTTTTTAAGGAAGGACGGGGACGGGACGAGACGGGGAAGTATTTTTTTCTGAAAAGACGGGGACGGGAAGGGGAGGCCTTTTATTATAAGACTGGATAAAAAGTTTTTAACTAAAGACGGGACTGAGACGGTTGATTTTTGTGCCAAATACTGGTATATAGGTCACTAAATGACTCCTGACTCTCAAGATTCCTTGGAGTCAAGAGTCAGAATTAGAGTTTTGGAGAACACTACTGAGAATATGAAGTGGGTATTGTTTAATTTCATTTAGCCCAACTACAAACTGACAATATAAATAACTACTGCTATGATTGACTAATTTTTAGTGTGGGTCAGCTTTAGTAAGTTAATCAAACCTTATGTTAATTTCTGTACATTTAATAAAGTAGTTACTTTAGTCCGGAAGTTGTTTTATCAATAATTATTTTTTAAATTAATTAACTATTAACTTGTAAACCCAGAGTAAGACTCGACGGGCTATTCAGTTAAAAACACAAAACCATTCCTTCATCCACCCAATCACTTATCCATAATTTGCCCAAATATGAGTCTCACCTGAGGTGGGTGCTATCGAAACAGAACTGAAACCTGGAGTGGCTGGATTTCAAAAAGTGAAAGAAATATTTGTTCCAAACATGAGGGGGGATCCCTTCATTTCACGATCGTGAGAGATGAACCAGACCCTATTTTGTTGTAAAAGTCGTGCCAATTTAATAAAATGGGTTGTGAATGAATGAAGAATTGAAGCGTTGAATCACTGCACCAACGTTTCTCCTATTATTCCATGGCACAGTGAACAGAATACAACAATAATTGTCAAATTTTAATTACCCTAAAATCTCGCAGATAGGTCGCCCTAAACTGATGCTTTTTAGAAAAATTTCTGGGAAATTTTGAAGCTGCGACTTATACCCGAGAGCGACTAATCTGATGATTGAAAATTCAAATTTTTTAAATTTGGAAATATATCTTTTTAATGTATCACTACTATCTAAAGTGACAAATTTATTAAATTTATTCTATTAGGTCACTTTAAAACCCATCGAACCCATCTCCATTAAATTCTTCTGAATCGACATCTACGTCTAAATTCTGCATTTCTTCAACTAAATCCTGTTCAGAGCTACTGTCTTCGTCTCCAATTGTTTCGATTAAACAATTACTTACACTGATTTTATATTAGACATTGGAAAAGTTCCCTCCTAAAACTCAGCTGAGAAATTGCGACCTATACGCGAGAGCGACCTATCTGTGTTTCAGATTTTGCACTTTAAATCCTGCGACCTATCTGAGAGAGCGACATATACGAGAGAGCGACCTGTATGAGAGATTTTAGGGTATCTATTATTTTTATCTACTATTACAGCATCTCTAAAGTAAAGACCACACTCACAGAGCNTGTAGGAGAGATTTTAGGGTATCTATTATTTTTATCTACTATTACAGCATCTCTAAAGTAAAGACCACACTCACAGAGCCGACGGCGAGCGCCACTCTTTCGTTTGATCGCTTCTATGCCATACTAAAAAATCAGTCGGCTCCAATATGTCGAGTGATAAAAGTGAGACGAAAAAGTGGAGCCGATCATCTTTTGGTTAGGGACTTACTAAAGAAATTCATCGGCTCCAAAGTGTCGTGATAAAAGTGAGACGACGAAGTGGAGCCGATCGCTTTCTTTGCCTATGCTATACCGGATGAAAAGTGAGACGATGAAGTATTGGCTCTAGATTTTTTGGAGTTGAACCAAGTTCGAGTTTACACGCGCCAAATTGGAGCCGATAGTCTTTTGAGGGGTCCACGCTGAAATTGTTCATTCTTCTTGTTCGAATTCTCATTCACCTTCTGATCGGCAGTAATTACTAGCATTGTAGAATTCTAAAGACATTCCACACAGTTTCATGTTTTTCTTCTGTTCAAGTAAATTCTTGGTTTATTTGGATTGTGAGGTAGCAGACTTTAGAAAAAGGAAATAATTGAACTAAAAAAAACTAAAAAACATCGGATGTTATGAACATAACTTTAATTTTACTATTTGTTCATGATTCGGCTAGAATAATCATCGGGTGTTATGGACCGAATTTCTTTATAGGCCGATGGCCTATAATTACCTATCTTATAGCCGAGGTCCACTGTACTAGTAAGCAGGGTCACTCAGATTATGCAAAATATTGCTGCAAGATTATACGGTCATGGGTCTTAATCATGCGTTTTCTAGCTACGTCATTCAATTATTCCTCTATTCATTGCCAGGAAAACATTGGTTCTATTAAAATACGGCGGGGAATTAACGGCCTATGAAAAACATGGACTTTCAAAAATACTATATAAAGATAATTGTAGAAGAGCGTAACTTCATCCCGAAGCTTGCCACACTTAAAACCTAACAAAACAAAATTAAAAAAAAAGAACTAATCCTAACAACCTTTTGAATTTTTCAAGCTACATCATATTTTTGTACACAGGCTGTTCAATCAATAAACTTCTGCTTCCCTTTGCTAACGGAGCTACCAAAAATTAATTGCTTTTTACTAAAAGTTATAAAATTAATCAAATTACAAAGATCAAAGTCTATTCTTTTTTTAATTTCTAAATTGGTAAAATTTACAAAATGCTGATGTATTTTTACACCCAATCTTAATTTTTCGTATCCAAATTGGTAAACTTTCGCTTTGACAAATATTTTCGAAATGTCCTGATTGGGGTATTTCCAAAATTGGCAAAATCTACAAAATTCCTGAATTAATTTGACGCAAACCTATTTTTTCCTGTTTAAATTGGTCAACTTTAGTTTCTGTCAAATATTTTTCATAATGCCCGAATTCGGGTATTTCCAAAATTGGCAAAATCAACAAAATTCCTGATGTAATTTTACACCGAAACCTAATTTTTTTCATCAAAATTGGCAACTCTAATTTTTGAAAAATATTCTTGATAATGATGCGGGTATTTCTTAATTTGACAAAATCTACAAAATTCCTAATGTCAATTCATAGTCAATTATTTCATAATCGTAATTTTCCCATCCGACCACGTCAAAATAAAATGAAGTCTTTATCCACTCAATGTCAAAAATTTTATTTGGCGATTTTATTGCGAAATCAATTTCACTATCGTTTACTTATTGTAGATCGTTTAAGGCTAGTAATGGTATGGATCTTGATTCCGTACGTTTTCTCATTGCAAAAAAGTAACGAACTTGTTTCTTGATTCTATTGAATTGTTCTCAAATTTTAAGCATTGTTTTTTCTAATACTTTAATACTTTTTGAGTAACGTAAGAAAGCGACGAGGTTTTCAGAATTTCCATCCCTACCCACTATTACTAATCCTGTAATCAGAGTCTAGCTCAAGAATTACACAAACACTGTGTGAAAGTACAATTAAATTCAGCGAAAACGATATCGCTTAAAGTTGGAAACGTGTTGTCTAATATAAGTTAGAAAATTGCTTGGAATAATATGGAGCGAATTCTGAGCATTATAAGAAAAATTATGGCAAAGTTTTATAAAATCATTAAAATTTCTTAGTTACAAATTAATATAATATTCTTGCTTCATTGTTTGTTCTTAAAATGTCAGAGGTTATCTTTTCGTCAGTCTTCTCTGTAGTTGGCTAGTTGGCTACATGCACATAGAGACGCGACAACGAATTTTACATACGCGATGACGATTTTAGTATTCGCGATTGACGCAAAAGCCTTCACATAGATTCGCGACGAGATTTTTTTCAATCGCGATGTGAGTTTTTAGATATTTTATCGTCCTTAGGAACGATTCGCTCATATCTGTTATAAGCTTAGTACACAACTCCTGGCATAAACTTTCACTATGAAAAAGTATTATGTTAATGCGATTGACATAATTACTTTCCTAGTGAAAATCACTGGTAAATAAAGTTATGCCAATGAAATTTTTCTACCCCAGTCCAAAACTAGTCACTGCAAAAAGTTAATCTACTCAGCCTATTTCCAGTTCTTCTTCCCTGTGTTGATTATTCTCAGAGCAGGTTCGATTACAGAAAAAATGTAATCAGATTACTGATTACATGATTAGTCAAAAATGAGTAAACGATTACTAATCATGATTATGATTACATTTTGGAGTAATCATAATCGTATATTAGTAATCTGTAATCAGTAATCATAATATAAGGCAAATATGATTACAATTTTTGATTACTTTGTAATTTTTTATACATGGAATCAAATTCTAAAATAGTTTTGTTTTCAAATATTATTTTTTGTTGGTTTCAAAAACTAATACTGCGATTTCAAATTATAAAACAAAGTGTTAAAGTTACTAGCAATCCGTCGTTGTACTTATTGCTTTAACTAAATCATGCAACTTCTTGCACAATTATTGAATTGATGAAATTTTTTGGTAGACGCGATAGTGTATCCATTATTTACGAGTGTCCGTATACAAATTTCATGACCCTTGATCATCTTTCCCAAGATACTTCCATCCGAACATTGTTGCATTTTGAATTATCATGTTAATGCTAATGTACAGTCCCCGCCGAAAATTTGGTTCCCCTAAAATTGTACGCAGGTAATTATGTTCAGCAAAGATTTAATTAAATCTTTCGCACAATGTTTTATGATGTGATTTGAGCACAAAAAGAGATGTAGTTACCCAAATGTTTCATCTTCCAGCGACTGTCGCTTATGCTAACTTTGCCCTAAGCTTAAATCTTGCTGTTTCCCTCCTAGCAGAATATTCTCACTGTGAGAAAGAAAGCCCGAGCCTATTATAGTTTATCATCGTGAAAAAGAAAGTTTTTTTCTCACAATGATAATTTATCACGATGATAAAATTTTGAGTTGTGTATTGCATCGACATAATCCATTGCGAAAATGGAAATTATGTCGATGAAGAACATTATCATGATGATATGACCGGTTGTATACTAAGCTTTAGAAACAGATATTTTTTGTGACGATACGCGATTTTGTAATGATGAGAGATGGTGAGTTGAAAAAAAAATCAAAGTATGACCCCTATGTGTGTTTCCACCTCACTCAACAGAGAACCTGCCGATCCCTCTTTTTCCTTTCTCTGCTTTACTCCATTGTTTTGCATTAGCTTATGTCCAATCAAAACATGTTTTGTGACGATGCGACATTCTGTAATGCTGATAGATGGGGAATTGAGAAAAAAAGTCGAGGATTTTGACCCCTGTGTGTGTTTCCACCTGACTGAACACAGAACTTGCCGACCCCTCTCTTTGCTTCTCTGCTTTGTTACATTGTTTTGCATTGCTCATTTCTTCCAATGGAATATTTCAATCGTAATCTTAGCTGATGCTATGTGTAATTAAGCACGATTCAGTCTACGATTGCACATTCGTCTTTGTAACCACGATTCAGAATAATCGTAGTCGCGTTGGCAAAATTCGCTGTCGCGACTCTATGTGCACACACCCTATGTTGAAATAATGACTCATCATTACTAGCTTTGATAAAGTCTGGTAGACTTGATTAGGTACTTTAGGTAGACGAGCGTGCACGCTCGTCCTACTCGAGTGGTCCTACTCTTGATAAGGAGTAAGGACTAGTCTTTTAGGCGACATGCATATAGAGACGCGACAGCGAATTTGATATTCGCGACTGAATCAAAGCCTTAAACATAGTTTCGCGACGAGAGTTTTTCAATCACGATGTGAGTTTTTAGATATTGTTATCGTCCCTAGGAACGATTCGCGGATATCTGTTCGAAATATATTTTTTTGTAAAGATACGGAATTTTGTACTGAGAAATGGTGAGTTGAAAAAAAAACTCGAATGGAAGAATGGAGTATGACACCTGCGGATCTTCTCGGTCCAAGTCACTCAACAGAGAACCTGCCGATCCCTCTCTACTTCTCTGCTTTGCTCAATTGTTTTTCATTCGCTCATGTCTAATCAAAACACGTTTTGTGACGTCATAAGAAACCAAGTGGGAGAATGGGGGATGGCCCCTGGGGTATATTCCACCTGACTCAACAGATAACCTGCCGATATATCTGCTTTACTCTGCTTTGTTCTATTGCTTTGCATTACTATATCTGCTTCATCAGTAGTCTACACTTTTTGAATTCATTTTGGACAAAAAGTGAAGATTACTTAAGAAGCAGATCTACTCATTTCTTATTTCAATCACAACCGCAGTGTATGTTATGTAAAAGTAAGCGCGATTGAGTCTACGATGGCACATCCGTCTTGTAATCACGATTCAGAATTATCGTCGACGCGTTTGTAAAATTTGCTGTCGCGACTATCTGTGCATGTAGCCTTTAATAAAGTTGAGACCAGACTTTATCAGGGTAACTGAGCCCGACTGTAAGAGTGACGACATGTGGGAGTATTTTTGAGCTCCACAAGTGTAAACATTCATCTTCTCCTTGGATTAACTAGCGAAAGGGAAAAATTTTTTTGCAGGTGTTTTCCTTCACCACACGGCAAAGTAGATTTCACTACAGGCAGGGGTTTGGGATTATTATACACCTCTGGTCAGAATTATAAAACACAGGAAAGTTACTTTGACACCTTAGCTATTTTTCTGGAAGAAGTTGGGTGTTACTAAACTGCGCACCTTTTGCGCACCCCTGCGCACCCTTAGTGTTGCCACATTTCTCCCATATGGTGTAGGGTATGAGGGTGCGCAAGGGGTGCGTGGGTTAACCCACGCACCCCTTGCGCACCTTGCGCACCCTCATACCCTATACCATATGGGAGAAATGTGGCAACACTAAGGGTGCGCAAAAGGTGCGCAGTTTAGTAACACCCGAAGAAGTTCCTGTTTTATTATTATGTTCAATGAACTTTATTTTCAAGTGGTGTTCTTTTAAAGAAGATTGAGAAATACGGTAGCACGGTAAAAAATCAGGTCTCTAGGATCAAAGAGCCAAAAGTTACCATTTATTGAAAATTAAAATTTTTCGAACATAATTCTGAGAGGCCAAATAATTTTTTACTGTAGTATCACAGAATTATGTTCGAAAACACTTCATTTTCAATAAATCATAATTTTTGCACCTGGAGACATTTATCTTTTACCCCTGTTTTCGTACTTTTGCATGTTCTTTCATAAGCAAGGACGCCGTTTCTATGCATTTGCATAAATACAGCGAAGCAACACTAATTGGTGATACTTAGAATCTTCACGATTTATAAAAAAAAGGAGCCGATTAACGCAATGTTAATTCGCATAATAACGCATAATCTCAACGTAAACACATATTTTTTTTTTGCGTCGCACTTTTACAGTTTTTAGTACATTTTGTACATTTTGTACCATCGTAATAGCACATTGTNTTACCCCTGTTTTCGTACTTTTGCATGTTCTTTCATAAGCAAGGACGCCGTTTCTATGCATTTGCATAAATACAACGAAGCAACACTAATTGGTGATACTTAGAATCTTCACGATTTATAAAAAAAGGAGCCGATTAACGCAATGTTAATTCGCATAATAACGCATAATCTCAACGTAAACAGATATTTTTTTTTGCGTCGCACTTTTACAGTTTTTAGTACATTTTGTACATTTTGTACCATCGTAATAGCACATTGTNTTTTTTTTTTGCGTCGCACTTTTACAGTTTTTAGTACATTTTGTACATTTTGTACCATCGTAATAGCACATTGTTGTTCGAATACCAACAATTTGACGATTTTTATTTATCGAACACTTTTAACCAATTTTATTTAAAATTTTTTGCTAAATCTTGCTATATCTAGGTGAGTTTCTTTGTCGGGCATACTAAATTTTTCAAATTCATGGCTCTAATTCAACTTATTTTCGTTAAAGGAACGTCCGTGGTGCTCACACAAATTCTTTTGAATGCATTGATGTGCATGAGAAGGTTAATATAAGCTATTAAATCACCGCGTATAATATCACATTTTTTTTTGTAAATGCCGCACAATATTTTTAAATTTCACGCATAAAATGGGCGTCCTTGTTCATAAGTATGATTTCATCGGGAAAAAAAGTGAAGTAAGTTGAACATTAGTATAAAACAGTTTCGTCAGCAAAGATCACGGGTCAAAGGTAACTTCTCCACGCTTTACAAAATTTAAATCACTGTACAGGTTTGGATAACTACAAACCAGAATTTAGTTTTGGCTCATGCTCTTTGCTGAAGAAAGTTCTTGTTTTATAGTTAAGTCCAACTTACTACGCTACGCCTACTTTTTTTTCGGGTCGAATAATATTATTACGAAGGACATTGAAAAGTAAAATAAGGCAGAAAAAAAAATCAGGTCTCCAAGATCAAACTGATCAAAATTGGTGATTAATTCAAAATCAAGTGTTTTCGTACATAATTCCGAGATGCAACAGTAAAGGATACAGGCGTGTCAGAATTACGTCAGAATATTTAATTTGATTAAATAAATTGTAACTTTTAGAAGGCAACCATGTACTGCACCGCATCCACTGCCCATGCCATAGGGGTTTGGGCTTTAGTATTTTAGTGTCCAGTTAATTTTAAAATTATTTAATTGACTTATTTAAAATATTTATTAGAGAAAAGTACTTGGATCGCGAGACTGGTGCACTCAACTTACGAAATTCGAAGAGGAAGAATAATTATTCAACGGAAGGACAGAGGACTCATTCCACTATCTTCTTTTAGCTAACATATGAGGTAAATCGGTTATTGGTAAACGAAGGATGACACCTTCAAGTAAACTAAATTTCGAAGTCATTTTAGTCTGATATGTGGAGATTGTAGGAGTAAAAAGTACCGTCCGTTGAATGCCTCAGTCTCAAGTATTAAGTGGTAGGAGGGTTAGTTNGAATGCCTCAGTCTCAAGTATTAAGTGGTAGGAGGGTTAGTTAAGTCATTAGGTTATTAACGTATGGCTGATGCAATCAGCAGACGGTCCTTTATTCCAACCCAGATTCTGCTGAAGGATCACAGTTGAAATTCGATCCGAGGTGCAGAGCGGCTCTCTATCAATCAATAGAAATTCTGGTATACAGGATCTCGGGTCAGCATCCAAAGATTTTTTACTCTTGACTCTCATCCTGGATCCGCATCGAACATCTTTGTCGCTGTTGGTTCAGATCATAAATCGTTTTGGAAAGTTATTTTCACTCTACTCAACTCGAGTGTCGGTATAGATCGGTTCGTGGATTAGTATTGAAAGATATTCTTATTCATTGCACGGATCGCGGATTGTAATCGAACTGTTTTCTGGACTGTTAGCTCGGATAGTGGGTTGTAAACGATTTGTTTTTGTCTATTGGCTCGGATGTTGATGGAAAAAGTTTTCCTTGTTTCATCTGTCCTAACAATGCAATAAACTAATAGTAGTGTCGAGCAACTCTCTAGTGAGTTGCTCACTCCTACTTAAGTTGATACTCAACAACATGTTCCACGTTAAAGTTTACTGAGATTTAAACTCAGGCCTAGAGATTATAAATTTATAAGATAGCGAAATATGCGCACACTAGTCCAGGACTAATACTCCAATTACAAGTATAACTTCTTGCTTAAGATTTGATGAAATTAACAGTTATAAGGTGATCGAATGAGGTGTTTTTAGCGAAATNCACACTAGTCCAGGACTAATACTCCAATTACAAGTATAACTTCTTGCTTAAGATTTGATGAAATTAACAGTTATAGGTGATCGAATGAGGTGTTTTTAGCGAAATCAATCTTTCTCCAAAAATTCTAATTCCTATAACACATGTTCACATTACTATGCACTACATGTATTTATGTATTAAAAAAAAAGTAGAATGGATTTTTCAAAACTATTTTGTTTCAGAGCGACTTTCTCTGGTTCTGTTCGACATCCTATTGAGCTTTGAGGTAATTAAGAAGGATTAAATTGAAGATGAGCAGTTTCTCGAATCCTACTCCATCGAAATTTGAAAAGGAGAAGCAAAAGCTCCTTCAAGAAAAATGCCAAACACTTCTAAACGATATGCTTCGAGATGAGGACAACAAGTACTGCGTTGATTGTGATGCCAAAGGTAAGGTTTAGGGTAAATACTAAACTCTGACTTATGAAGGATTAGGAATTTACATTAATTTAAAAAAAAATTATTTCATCCGTTTAGTTTGTTTAAAAACATCAGAAGATCCCAGTAATTGGAAATATTTAACTAAATTTTCAAATTAAGTGAATAATATTTAATTGTTATAAATAATAAACTAAAGCTTCTTTTGGACATTTCCGTTGTCAATAGTTATAAGTTAGATTAGGCAAAATTGCCAATTCAAACCTTGATTCTGGAGCTATTAATTCAATAAAGCTAACTCTCAGTTACAAAAATGTTCGTAGTGGTTCGAGCTTAGTTGTTTTGGAACATATGATTAGGAAATTTTGAAACGCAAACAAATGAATTGAGGAACAGAAGAGAAATAAAGATAAAGGTAAAAGGTAAATGAATCCTATTGTAAAGAGACTCTCTTGCGGAAATTTTTAATTATGGCTTATTTCCGCATTTGATATAACACTAATACTTATTATTACCGCTTTCTCTCACAGAAAATTTTTAATTCACCACGAATTCATATTCATTTTACTAAGTCAGTAGCGTCGTGTTAAAATTTCTAGCATCAAAAGTATCAAAATTTTATTTTCTTCTCTGCCTTTTACAGGTCCAAGATGGGCTTCATGGAATTTAGGTATTTTTCTATGTATTCGATGTGCTGGGATACATCGAAACCTTGGAGTACACATATCACGGGTCAAAAGTGTCAATTTAGACTCATGGACACCTGAACAAGTTGTAGTGAGTCATTATTTTGATTCCATATTGTTTGGTTGTAAAGTTCATCATTTCACTTGTTTCCTATCAAATATAAGTAAATGCTTTATTATCATATTTTCTAAACTCCGGATAATTTACAGACAATTCAACAAATGGGGAATAGCCGAGCTAGAGCGGTGTACGAAGCCAACATACCTGATACTTTACGTCGACCGCAGACAGACACAGCCCTTGAGAGCTTCATTCGAGCAAAATATGAGCAAAAGAAGTACATTGCAAAGGAATGGGTACAACTGTCACCTGTCAAGGTCAACTGGGATGCAGAAGTCGAAGAAAGTTTGCGAAAGAAGAAAGAGGTGAAGAAGACTACTGAGATTGGACCACTCCCATCACCCGTTTCCAAACCATCAAAGACGAGTCCCTTGGCAGTAGCCAAAATTCCAGTAATAGACGTTGGCAAGGTCGTAGCGTCTGCGTCTACACTTGTAGATACCAAAGCTCCACCTCCACAGAATGGGCAAACAGTTATTCCCACTTTAGCTTCGGATGATTTGCTAGGTTTAGTAACTGACTCGGGATCAACCACACTGTTCCATCAGAAGGAAATTAGTCATAAGAAGGACGACCTTGGAAGTATTTTCACTTCCTCGGAACCCTCAATCACTGGTGACTCGAATCTTGGGAAACTGACAAAAGAATCAATCTTATCCCTCTATGCCTCAGCCCCAACTACTCCTAGCCCTAATGCTAATCCATTCATCCAATCAGGAACCGGATCTGCGTATGGGAACCTAAATTTACAGGGTGCCGGGGCTCTGGGAGGTAGTGTTACATTTCCTCAAGTGTCATACGGCTACAATCCGAATTCGACACAGTCTCAGTTTCCACATCAGCCGAACGCTTTTCATGGTTTACAACAGTTCGGACAACAAGGATACGGACCCCTTGCATCGGCGTCATCGCAGGATATTTCTCAAGTAACTAACATGTTTTCTATGGTAACATTCAGACACATTGCTATAGAGGGATAATTTTATTGTCATGCTTAAATATGTGACTGGAGGTTTGAAATTCAGCTGTTTAGTTTATCTAGAGGGATGAAATGTTTTGCAGTGGCATAAAACGAAATTATATACCCTTACGTTTGCGTACAATCCGCTCATACGTATTAAAGGCATTGATCAGTTTTTTTACACTTGAGTTTTTGGTCAAGAAGATTAATATATTTCCCTTCAATAAAAATTGTATTTAGTTAGGTTATGTATAAACTGCAGTAATCACCGGTAAAGCAGAAAATGAACACACATTTACTTTGTATGGAAGGGATTAGAGTTATGTTCTGTAGTGTCTGAAAGCTAAAGTCGAGGTAACTCATACTGTCCCCTCCACTACTTCGTCCATCAGAATTAAGATTTGAAGAGGTAATTGTTACCTCCATATTATGGGGGAAGAATCGACTCACAAACATGAACAGTACACACACCAGACATTACCAAAACACACGAATCTTTTCTACAAAAACAGACGAGACTTTTTCACACGAAACTTTTCCACACGAAACCTTTCCACACACGAATCTTTTCCACACGAATCTTTTCGACTCGAATCTTTCCACACGAATCTTATCCACACACGAGACTTTTCCACACGAATCTTTTACACACAATAGACTTTTCCACTCGAGACTTTTCCACACGGATCTCTTCCACAGCCGAGACTTTCACACACACTAATCTTTTCCAGACACTTTAAAGAAAACCAACGTAAACACATAAGTCGGAAACTTAAGTTTTCAAAATAATTAAGAAATTCGAGATTTACATGGAAATTAAAAAAAAAAACTTATTTTATTAATTGCACAAATTTTCCGAGTTTTGAGAACTAAACTGTATGTACAAAAATTTTTTTCAAAGTACAAAATTTTTTTTCAAGTTCTATATGACCGATAAAATGACATAAACAAAAGTTATGCAGCATGTTAAGCTGAGTAATATTTTCCTATGGCGATTTTTTCTGCGATGACCCATCGAGGTCACAGGTCAATGTCAAACTAAATTAAGAAAAGGGTAATGCCCAGCTACTCGAGCTGGATTCCCATTGGGAATATAAGCAAGAAAAGTTACTCAGTTTAACATTCTGAACAACTTTTATTAGGGTCGTTTCATCACTTGTGAGAGACCAGAGGCTTTACCTTGACTTGTGACCTCGATGGGTATTACAGGAAATATTTTCTGGAAAAGATTAGTGTGTGTGAAAGTCTCGGCTGTGGAAGAGATCCGTGTGGAATAGTGTCGTGTGTGGAAAAGTCTCGTGTGTGGAAAAGATTAGTGTGTAAAAGTCTCGTGTGTGGAAAAGATTCGCGTGTAAAATTCTCGTGTGGGAAAGTCTTGTGTGTGGAAAAGATTCGTGTGCAAAAGTCTCGTTTATGGAAAGGTTTCGTGTGAAAAGTTTCGCGTGGAAAAGTTTTGTGTGAAAAAGTCTCGCCTGCTTTTGTGGAAAAGATTCGTGTTTTGGTAATATCTTGTGTGTGTACTGTTCATGTTTATGAGTCTATTCTCCCTCCGTAATATGGAGATAACAATACCTCTTCAAATCTTAATTGTGATGGACGAAGTAGTGGAGGGAACAGTAGATAAAGCTTAAAAAAATTTCCTGCAATATAAATATCAAAGTCGGTAAAAGCTTCTGGCTCACTCACTTNCAGTAGATAAAGCTTAAAAAAATTTCCTGCAATATAAATATCAAAGTCGGTAAAAGCTTCTGGCTCACTCACTTTTGGATCTGTTTAGGTAATTTATTCAACTTGATACGAAAGAAATTTGAAAGGGGAAGAAAAGTGTATTTGTTTGAATATTTGAAGAAAACTCAAAAATTTCAAATTTGAATGGTAGTAATGTAATGTTGAATCTTGTCTGAATGAAGCAAAAATTAAATATTAGATTGAAAGAAACAAGTAAGATTTTAATTTACAACTAACATAGTAGCCAGTTAAATACATTTCATTTAGTGAGTTCTAGAAAATCCATTACTAATAATACTTGATGTATATTATTAATGTTTCACTTAAAAATTTCAAGTTCTCATCAAAAATTGATACTAATTCACTTGTCTCGATCAGTTTTTTTTTTGCATGAGACTGAATAAATAACCTCAACTGATCCAAAAGTGAGCGAGACTGGAGCTTTTGCCGCTTTTGATTTTTTCTTTGTAGGATCTCTCGCTTCATCTCCGAGTGGACTCTTACTTTACTGCAATGTGTTAAATGTTCCTCAAGTACTTTTCTTTCAAAATGTAATGATTTTTTTTTAATATTTCTCACACCAGGTTCAAAATAAACTATTTGGACTCAATTTAGAAAGTTATGGTTCAAAATCTCACGGAAATTCTATGGAACAGAATCCACTGGGAAACTACATTAATCCAATTCACGCAACACAATTTCAGACGCAAGTCACAACTAATTTAACGGGCCCAAAATTGAATAGTTTTACGTCAATGCCAACGTATCAGACATCCAAGGCAGACAATTTACCAGGATTAGGTAGTTCCGTCAGTCAACTGATGCAACCAAATCTTTCTGGATCAAGTTTCTGGAAATAGGGTATTTGGTTTTTAAATTATGGAAAGGTGATGAAATAAAAGCATTTCCAACGTTGTAAAATAAAATACCGGAGATTTCAATGAGGATGCTCAATGAAAAAAAATATAATAAAATTCAAATTACGCCAATCAATTTTGAATATTCTACATTTGTTTGAATCAGATATTGCTTTGATAAGACTTATCTAAGTTGAACTCCTTTCGCCGAAGTAAATACCAGTTGGGATAATGAATTTAAAAATAACTTTTCGCTATCACACAATAAACATCAGGCAAGAGTCGGCATTTGTTTTTATTAAATTTGGTTCATGGGTAATGTGCTCTTTGACCACGATCAGTTTCACGTGAATCATGGGCACTAAATTATTGTAATGTGGTAAGTAAAATTTTTTTGCATCAATATGAGTTTACACAGCGGTGAAAAAAATTGAATTTATTTTCCAACATTTTTGAAAACGAAATTTCTTTACCGTTTTTGAATGGAAGGTTTTCCTTTTTGGAAATAGTTTCGACACTTCAGCTTCACCAGAAATGTATCTAGGACGAAACCACGAACAGAAAGGGGAACAATCAAAGGAAGCGCACTCCTCGCGGAATTGGGTAAGTGATACCTCAATCGATCGGAAATTGCATGCAGATTACGAATCTGGCATTCATTAGTGGCGGTAAAGTCAAATTTTGCAAAAATTTTGCAAATTTGTGCAAAAAAAAACTTTTTTCTGTATTGTCTTACCCAAATACTCTCATGGAATTGGGTACGCTATACCTTAATCGATCAGAAATTTCACGTAGATTACAAATCTAACATCCGTTGATGGCGGTCAAGTCTCATTTTGTGAAATTTTGTAAATTTGTGCCAAAAAAAAATTTTTTTCTAAGTGACTTAAACCCATATGTGCGAGGAAAAAATTAGGTATTTCGAAGCACCTCAAATTATGATGAAAAAACATTTTCACTGGAAACGCATAGAAAAAAAGTTATGAATTATTCAAAATTGAACAAAAATAGGACTTAATATGCATTCGTTGTTAGGATTAGGATTCGTTAAGTTGTTAATGTCTGATTCAGTACAGTCTAACTAGTGTTTTTGGGACGACTGGAAGTTACTTTTGATCCATGCTATTTGCTGGAGAATGGGGTGCTCCAAAAATTATTGCCAGTAAGACTCCTTAAAGCAAATTTTTTTAGATGATACTGTTTACATGTTTNCTCCAAAAATTATTGCCAGTAAGACTCCTTAAAGCAAATTTTTTTAGATGATACTGTTTACATGTTTCAGAAAGGTTATGCGAAAGTAGAGAGGAGAATTCTTTTAATCAAGTCTCTGTGACGTCTAGAAAAAAAGTTACGATTTTTTGAAAATTGTAATTTCGGAACATTCTTNATCAAGTCTCTGTGACGTCTAGAAAAAAAGTTACGATTTTTTGAAAATTGTAATTTCGGAACATTCTTTTGGGATAGTGTACATGAGAAGTTAGGTGAAGTTAGGTTAGAAAAATAAACATTCACGACCGAGGATCTCATAGTANGGGATAGTGTACATGAGAAGTTAGGTGAAGTTAGGTTAGAAAAATAAACATTCACGACCGAGGATCTCATAGTACAATACAACAAATAGGTTAATGAAACAGTCCCCCCAAGGGTCTCTGATCGCCCACACCATTCAAACAAAAATGAGTATATTCTGGGCCTGAGAACGGAAAGTTGCCATTAAAGTGTGGTTATGTGCCATACATTCTCTTCAAATGGGATGACAATAGCCGGAGGTTGACAATAGGAGGTGTGACAATAGGCAGAGTATTTAGTACATGAGAGCGTGGAGTTTAGTCGGGGGAAAGCCAACAGGGTGACCATAAGCGAAGTGTGACATTAAGGGGTAGTGACATTAAACTAAAACCACTGTAGTTCTTTTCTCCTCTTCAGTTTTAGGCTTCAGTGTTTACTTTACATTCTTAGAACTTAGAATATGAGAAATATTTTCAAACTATTATTTGTATTCCAGAAGAAAATTAATCAGAACAGGTTTGTTTATTTGTACATTTCTGGGAGCAATGAACTCTGCGACGAGAATGCGCAGACGCATGAATTTTCCTCAGGAAATGTTCTTTAATTTTCTAACCTTCCTGTGGTCGTTTAAATTTTCACAATAAAACCTATCAATGTTCATGTGAGATTTTTAAATCAGACATTAATTACCTAACAAAAACATTGACAAAATACCCTCTCAATCTACGTAATTGCAAGGAAAAAAATTCTCAATTTTGAAAAATGCATAACTTTTTTTTTATGCGTTTCCGGTGAAAATTTTTTTCATATTCGTGATCAGCGACCTCATATTAGTCTACAAAAAATTTTTTTTCTCCAAATCCGAGGTGCTTCGGAATACCAAAGTTTTAGCTTTTTTAGTTCGACTAATGATTTATAATCAGATTCGTAATACGTGTGTAATTTCTGATCGATCAACCTTTCACTTTCTCAAATCCGGACAAATGTATATGGGTAAGTCACTGCAGAAAAAAAAAATTTTGGCACAAATTTGCATAATTTTTGCAAAGTTTGACTTGACCGCCAACAATGAATGCCAGATTCGTAATCTACATCAAATTTCTGATCGATATAGGTATATATAGGTATATTACTTACNCAACAATGAATGCCAGATTCGTAATCTACATCAAATTTCTGATCGATATAGGTATATATAGGTATATTACTTACCCAAATCCGCGAGGAGTGCATTTCCTTTAATTACACCCAGAAAGTTCATTGACCTATCAAGAATTTGTGTAAGTATAATGCCATAATTATATCGTGCAACGTCTAGCACATGATTTAATGAAACTTTTGGGCAAATGTGAATTAGTGTGTACAGTTTTAGCGGAATCGCATTTTCTCTAAAAATTTTACTTTCAACAGCCCATCTNCAACAATGAATGCCAGATTCGTAATCTACATCAAATTTCTGATCGATATAGGTATATATAGGTATATTACTTACACAAATCCGCGAGGAGTGCATTTCCTTTAATTATACCCAGAAAGTTCATTGACCTATCAAGAATTTGTGTAAGTATAATGCCATAATTATATCGTGCAACGTCTAGCACATGATTTAATGAAACTTTTGGGTAAATGTGAATTAGTGTGTACAGTTTTAGCGGAATCGCATTTTCTCTAAAAATTTTACTTTCAACAGCCCATCTNTAAATGTGAATTAGTGTGTACAGTTTTAGCGGAATCGCATTTTCTCTAAAAATTTTACTTTCAACAGCCCATCTGAAATTAATTTATCCTATTCGAAGATAATTTTTACCCCATGCACTTTGCTGGGAAAAACATGTGGATAAATTAATATATGATAATTGAACTTCTAAACCAAATTTTTTTTCGTGAAAGTGTTTATGGTTTCAGAAAAATCGTTCGAAAGTTGTGTAACAAAGCAAGAAATCAAGGCTCTATGGTTACCAGAACAAAAGTTATTTTTTGAAAATTTAAATTCTTGGATGTTATTTTGTACTAAAGAGATGGGCACAAGAACATTCAAAAATTTCAATTTTCAAAAAATCTTAACTTTTTTTCTACTGATTGTAAGAGACCAGATTTTTTCGTATTCTACTTTTCAATGGTCTTTGTGAAACTATAGTATTTCCCCAGAAAAATTTTTTGGACACAAAATAGGTGATTCCAATAGAGATGCTGACGCCAAATTGCAAGATGATGCATTGTGAAACGGGGAAGTTATGAGCGGCAAAATAGTACAATAATTTTTGTCGCCTAGTTGGATAAAATTGGCAATTCTGACCTTCGCACCATATTTCCACCGCTTGTCCCAACAGTGTCTCCAAATTATTCAAATTGAGCTTAATTGTTATAAAACTACAACTTCCATGCAAATAGTTCATTAATTAGGCGACATGGGATTTAATTTCGATTTCTCATTTCTTACCATATGACAGGTCAGTTGTCCACTTCTTCATAGTCAGTTGTTTCGATCTATAAGAGGTCAATGACATGTTTCAGTATCTTATGTAAATACACTTTAAATTTTAATAATACTTCGCGAAAATTTTCGTTCCTGGTCGACCTGTTAAGAAGAAGATTAGAACATTGACCTTGATGTAATGCATGTTCCAACCATGGATCATCCGTTTGTTCCAATTTTAATAGCGCAGTAGAGCAATAGATGCAGATAACTCTATCGGCAATCACAGTGTAAAACAACCCAGTTCTTCCCTACTTCTCAGGGGTTTGAATGTATGAATGACTCCAGAATTTAAATGATGTCAACCTGGGCTCTTGTGTCACATATTTTGCAAATATTAGTCCATCACGTGTTGGTAGGGGTTAATTTGGATTGAGCCATGACTGACTTAACGTAACACTGTCTACACTACTAAATTTTCAATCAAAGTCTGGTGCGTTTTTTGTTGAGCCATACATAAAATTCAAACATTTCATAGGTCCAGTAGGAGGTGGAACCCAAGTGTTTGGTTTTACAGATTCATCAACTTCTGTGTGCATTTTTTTTTCGCATAGATGTGGTAGGCTTATCCATATCAGCATCCGTCAGAACAATTTCTTCAAACAGCATGGTTATTCGCAGTTGTATCGCCAATGTGTTGGATTTTCCCAGATACTTAGCTCGTTGACAAAAATTCTCCTTTGTACATTTATATTCTTCAAAATGCTTAGGAATATACCAGACCATGGTGGATTTACATCAAATTTCAGCGACAGACGAAATGCAAAGAAGTATATCGTGTATATTTGAACTTCTATATTGTTTACTTGACAATAATATATGACATTGCCAGAGCTGTCCCACGAAATTATGAGAATAATTAGGGAGGATCTGAACTAACGCTTCCACACTTTTTCCAAGCTTAGTAGGAAATGTAGCCACAATATTATCACCATTTAAATTTTTTTTGATACTTTCTTCGCCATCCTTAATCACATAGGGATGTTGGTTAGAATTTTGAATATGATTCTTTGTCTGTATTGAAACTCAAATCGGTATAGAAGTAAGTTATAATAAATGGCAGCTGATATTCTTGATAAGTTCGTTGTATAATATCAATTTTCGTATGGAATTTTACCAAGGCTGAGGGAACCGGATGCACTTTTATCTTTTAAAAAAATGATGATTCATTTCTCTTTTAGGGCAAAGGAAGCCGCATCATCATACTGTCATTCGGTTTCCGTAATCAGTTTCATTCGCGGTGCTATTATATCTCAATCGCACTTGCAGCTAACCCTAGTCCTATCAGCTGAATTAATTTTCCTATCTGGATGATGGATCAACTGTGGTGTAGCTACTCGCAGACTACCATCTTTGGATCATATTTGGCGTAGCCAAAACCTGTTAACTGACATTGGATCAAATTTGATTCACGTTTAGCACGTCATGCAAATCAAAGTCACGTTGCCAATATGTCGAAATTCAGATACCAAACAAGGCAATGACTGATTTATGACTTTATTTCTGCTCAATTTTTGGATTCTCAATGTCAATACATACGCTATTATGTTTCGTATAGTACAAATTGCAGCTAACCTAATTCTATTTAATTTACCTTGAACACCCAAGTTTGAGGTTTTATGGGATTGATTTTTCCATCTGTCTTTCCTTTACATCATTTTAAGTTAATTAAATTTTGAGTTGCTGCTATATGTAGGGAACGGTGTCGCTAAGGTTAATTATTTTCTTCCATGTCAATTGCCTTAACTTTTACATCATCTAGAGGATGTTCGACAATAATGGGGACGACGTGACAATCATGGCAGTGGTATACCATAACGCTGTATGGTCTACAAACAAACTTGTTACACGTAATGCATTAGTTCCTGGTTTTTCTACGTAGCTTGGCCGTTCCCTCGCAAAAATTAGTGACCCTGAGTACGACCCTATTCGGTTAAGCGGTAGTTCCTTTGTGAAAATATTGAAGCCCATGATGGCCATAGCCGCCTTAACGTTTGTGGGTAAACGTGTAGCATATGGAGCTAAAGCGCGTTTGCAAATCAATCGGAGCATCGTTTCGTCAGCAAGCTGCAGTAGGTATCTTTGGAGACGGTTGTTTTATCTGCTGGGTCAGTGTGATGAAATTTCCAAATAGAACACGTATTCAAAGCTGCCGCGTCCAGCATAGCATAGAAGATTTTCATTGGCCATCTGCAAAAAATAAACACCATATAATTTACACTATATATTACGATATACCCCAATTATGATTTGCAAGTGTTTCGGAAAACCCAGTGATAAACCTTTGTGATAATACAACATAGGTTACACCCGTTGAGAACTCTATAACTGGTATCCAATGGTGATCGGACTACACAGTAGTGAAATGAGGTTTATAAAACTTCCGACTTATTAAACCTGGCATAACTACTTAGTGGCACAATCCAGTTATAAAAAGGAAGATATTACCCAAAAGTAAAACTATAAGGTGGTAAATTAAAAACCCATGTGTGCTGGTTAAATATCGATTGGGTTTTTGACAAGAGTAAGTGCCAATCATTTGGTCTGCAGTGACCTCACCGCCTTTACTCTTATTGTAATCCGTTATCATGTTTGGCTTGTGCTCTCTGATGCAGGATCTATTGACGGCGTATGCTGTTCGGTTGAAAGCAGAAGTACTGCCATATTTTTTTTGCGATCCATAAAACAAGCGTAGCATTTTCATGGAAAGCAAATATGGAGGAATGGATTTGTCTTCCTTTTGGGTTTGACAAGCGTAATGGAACCCTCGAGTCGTTGCGGCTTGATAGTTCCGAGAAGAGTCATTTTGTGGTGTAGAAGTTCCTTAGCCAGGGACAAAAGCACGAAAAAATTGTCTGCCGTGANTCCGAGAAGAGTCATTTTGTGGTGTAGAAGTTCCTTAGCCAGGGACAAAAGCACGAAAAAATTGTCTGCCGTGATTCCACGGCCGGTGCCAAAGTAGCTACTTCCAAGCTCAATGACAACTTTTTTTTCCTAATCCAACTTCCACTATATCCCCTTTCTTTCCTTGGTACCCAGACATCTTTGTGATATATCCAGTGTCGGAGCAACAGTATACCCATATCTTCAAGCTATATCTACCGGGTTTACTCTTCATANTTGGTACCCAGACATCTTTGTGATATATCCAGTGTCGGAGCAACAGTATACCCATATCTTCAAGCTATATCTACCGGGTTTACTCTTCATATAAACCCTCATCTCTGTTTCACTTCGAAATTTCACCAACATTTCGTCAATTGTTAGGTTTTAACCTGGGGTGAAATGAGGCTCCAAGGTGCTGTTGAACATGTTAAAAACGTCTTCAATGGATTTCATTTTCGGCATAGCTTCTCCTTTTCGTTTAGCAGCCAGACGATCTTCTCTGTTGTCAAAACGAAGCCATGCACAAAGTTGCTCAAATCTTGCTTTACTCATAGTAGCCACGATTGGAGGATGTTGATACTTTTGGTCAGATATCCACAATTTGGTAATCTAGTTCGATCTGAAAATTAATGAAAAATGAATTAGTCGATCCGGTGACATAATCCACTCCGGTGACATTAACTCGGTTATATTTATAACTCGGTGATCTAGTTAATTGGCGATAGTTAAGATAACAACTTACTTGGATCGTTCAGCGCCACACAATAGCAAAACTCCGCAAAATGCATAAAATTCAACTTCATCTATTTCCGACCAATCAGGTGCCACTTTGGTCTTTTCTTTTTGATTGACCTTGACTTCATTCTGCATTTCCTCAGCTATTCGGGAGTTAGCAAAATCATTCCTATGTCCAATAATCTTGTTGGCTATTTCGGCATTAATGAAAAGCTTGAAGATTTCGAATAGCGTCAAATTTTGATCTTCTTCTTCATTGTTTGGTCCATCATGAAATTAATTTTATCATGTTTTTTTACTTTCTTGGGTTATGGTGGTTTGAAACTCCAAATTGTCCCGTTCTTGGAGAAAACCATTTTATCTGAAATTTTGAACAAAAACTTTGCAAATTAATTTTATCCCAATGAAACTTTTGTTGAAAAATGTCCCGGTATAAAAATTTGGTAAGGAACCATGCGGAAATAAGAATTGACATATAATAAAGACATGAATCTAGTCATTAATATTGATGCAAAATTATTCAGCAAAATTAAGTAATATACAGATTACCTTTCTCAACACATACTCCCTTTTTATCCAAATTAGTAAATTCTGATTCATTGTCAGAATCTTCCGAAGCCGATCTTAGCTCAATTTTGTCTGATACNTTATCCAAATTAGTAAATTCTGATTCATTGTCAGAATCTTCCGAAGCCGATCTTAGCTCAATTTTGTCTGATACAATGTGAGATAAATCGGTGGTATCAGAGACAGTGACATTTCGGATTTAAATACAAATTTAATTTGACTGAAGTAAAAGCATTTTANTTTATCCAAATTAGTAAATTCTGATTCATTGTCAGAATCTTCCGAAGCCGATCTTAGCTCAATTTTGTCTGATACCATGTGAGATAAATCGGTGGTATCAGAGACAGTGACATTTCGGATTTAAATACAAATTTAATTTGACTGAAGTAAAAGCCATCCGAGGTAATGAATGTAATAAGATCATAGAATGATCGTTTTCTATAGTTACATCTATTTTATTCATTTGAATCCATAAGTGAAATTTTTTGGTATAGTGGCAACGCTGCAGAGAATTTTTGGCTGCCCCAAGTTAGAGGCAATAGTGGAGTGAAAGGTTTTTCTATGCCTTAAATTTGATCCATAGTTGGAATTATTGGGAAATTACATCTCTTTATCATTACAAGTGAAGGGATATTTTGGAAATATTTATCTTATTTTTGTAAAATAAATCCGACGAAGCTGCCATCTTTCCAATGCCAAATGAAGATTTCCATCGAGGCATTGGTAGCAAACCGTCAGAGTACATACTTTGCATTATTTACTTTGGCAACTTGAAGTAGCATGGATCACCGATGATCCATTTTGGAGGGATTAGGGTTTTAACCCACATCCCCTCGCATCCCTTATCATACACATCCCCCCGCATCCCATAACCCACACATCCTCTCGCATCCCCTACTATATACATCAGCTAATCNGATTTCCATCGAGGCATTGGTAGCAAACCGTCAGAGTACATACTTTGCATTATTTACTTTGGCAACTTGAAGTACCATGGATCACCGATGATCCATTTTGGAGGGATTAGGGTTTTAACCCACATCCCCTCGCATCCCCTATCATACACATCCCCCCGCATCCCATAACCCACACATCCTCTCGCATCCCCTACTATATACATCAGCTAATCNTTATCATACACATCCCCCCGCATCCCATAACCCACACATCCTCTCGCATCCCCTACTATATACATCAGCTAATCCACACATCCCCTCGCATCCCCTAATCCTAATTTAACTTATTTCGCATCCCCCAAAATAATTAAAATACAAGCTGGCAACAGTTTTGGGGATGCGAGGGGATGCGCATTTTAGGAACACCCGCCACCAAAATAGTAGAAACGAAAAAATTCGCCAGATGCACGATCTTTGGAAAAAATTTCCGTTACAGAAATATAGTGAGCACGCCACACCGAAAATGAGAAATACCAATGGAAATGATTCCGCGGAAAGAATTCTGTCGGAAAGTAGAACCGAGTCTTGTTTCAAAAATTAATGCCCTGAATTCTTTTCACTCACTTGAAAAGAAAACTTACCACTGGGGATGTGCTTATAGGCCCTATCCAATAAACCCATAAATTCATTCATTCAATATGAACGAAGGGGAGCTAATTCAAAAATATGTGTTCTACGTTTGATAGAAAATATAAAATTTAAACAAGCTTTAACCATCATGTAATATGAGTGTAGAACGACGAGAAGTCAAATCGAAGCTGTTTCTGACAATGAGTAGAGAAATGAAAAAATATAAGTTTCAAAACGCGTAAAATCTAACCCAAAACCCGCATAATCCTCCCAAATATGTAAAAATTATGCATATTCGGAGACTCCTTGGTAACTATCACCAGAATATCTTTTTGCGTCTTATGCCATCCAGTGCTGTCATTTCAGACTAGATATGGAAGATTGTGGGTAAATCATAAATCTATGCTTAATCTATGCTTCTCTATGACTTAGGTGTAGGAGCGCATAGTTCAAACCATAAATGAGAGATAGTAATAGATAGGAAAAACTCTATAGAAGGTATGTGGTTTTCTGAGGACCAATCACCAAGAGAGATTATACNAGTAATAGATAGGAAAAACTCTATAGAAGGTATGTGGTTTTCTGAGGACCAATCACCAAGAGAGATTATACAAGGGGACCAATCACGAAGAGAGATTTGATGCGAGTTGGTAATGTTGACCAATTACGAAGAGAGATTAGAACTTTTTGGGCTCATTCTCTCTGATGAACTTTTCCTATATATTACTATCTCTCATCTATGAGTTCAAACATGGAATTTTAAAACAAATTTACAAACTTTTGAGTAGAATTTCTAAAGTTTTTTCACTTCGAGGCCACAGATAGAACTTAAAGCAATGTTTCCTTGTTCCTTCATGTATTGTGAGGATATAAACAAAAGACTACCCTCTCTAGTACACTCATATAATGAACCGCCAGCCTCTTTTTCTAACAATGAATGACAGAAACGAGGAAAAACCTAGCTAAATGAAAATAAAGGTGAGTTGAGATGTAAGTATTGGGATTGCAGATGCGTCTGTTCACTATGGCTGTGTAACTCAAATGATGCAAGAAACCATTGGAATGGAAGTACGCATGATCATACTCCGCCATGCCTAAATGTTTGGGGCAATCTATTTCAATCTCAAAGTGGCACCTCGACGTAATCACACATGATACCAATGTGTTTGAAGAAACTTAAGCAAACTCCTATATAATTGCTTCCATATGCTTCCTCAATTGGTTCGGCTTATACATTGGTTTCTACAAACGCCACACCAAATGGTTTCTATGACTTTAGATACACTTGTCCTTGTTCAGTTTATAAAATTGCTTCTAAGAAAGACACTCCAGCAGAAAATTTAAATGAATGCAAATTACATTTGCCGTATTCACTGGAGCTATTTATAGTTCAGCAACACTATTTACTTTCGGGTTTACGACTTCAAATACTACTGATTTCTTTCTGGTTTGTTATTTGACAACTTTCGGGTTTTCTACTTACGGTTTAAACATTAAGAGAATCTCAGTTCCCCTTTCTGGAAATGTCTACGGGTTGTTCTGTAGTTGTTACAATTTATTTCAAATGCATGATTGTTATTTTCATTCATAGTCAGTGAAGTGTCGTCCAATTTATAATGGAGAATGACTATTCTGGGATAATACTGCTTTCATAAATTACCATTGAAACAAAAGCCCTCTGTATAAAATAGAAAAAACTCACATTGAATCTGTAGTGTCAACACATATTCAACAAACACCATATAAATAATTTGTACGAATTGTATTTATTTAGACTAATGGGTGCCGATACAAATGTTTAAATGGAACTACTAATTCTGCTATTGTTGGGAATATTGGCTTACTTTATCATCATTTACTTAATTCCTAAAAAACCACTCCCTCCAGGTCAGTTTAATCGCTTGATTAACGTTAATTCAAATTTGAATAATATTTTTTCTAAACTTTATACTAGGACCATTCCAATGGCCAATTTTAGGAAATATTTTAGACGTTTACCGGGCAGATCCAACCTACCCACATTTAGCTTTTCAAAAACTCAGTGAGAAATATGGTGATATTTTCATGTTGAAGTTGGGTGTAGTCAATACGCGTAAGTTGGATGGAATTAATGATTGAATCAATTTTAGTTCTTAGGTTCTTAAGATTGAAAATATCCTTGTGAAACTTTTAGTTAACTCACTAGTTAAAATTTATAGTTGTACTATCGAAATATGAGGATATGGAAGAACTATTATCGAGAGAAGACTGTGCCGGTCGTTATGAATACGCATTTGTAACCGATAGATCTTTCGGCGTTCCGTATGGTAATGATATGAATTGTAATAATTTTAATTATTTTGTCTCTACGCTGCACAATTTTTTTAGGAATCATATTCCCGAATGGACAAAGATGGAGCGACCAACGACGATACTGTGTGAGAACGTTGAGAGAATTTGGATTTGGAAAATCCCACTCCATGGAGACTACTGTTGAAGAGGAGTTAGAGGAGCTGATCATGCGTATGAAAAAAGAAATGGTGGTCAAGAATGGGATCGTTGAATTTGAAGGATATTTCAACCACAGTGTCGTGAGCTTAACATGGTCCTATGTTTTCGGGTACAAACCCGCACCTGATGATGAAAAAGTGAAGCGGATGCTCCAAATTAGCAGAATTTTTACGAGGAACATGACATTCGATGACATTAAATTGGCATATCCTGCTCTCCGACACATTTTCCCTAAATTAACCGGATTTGATAAACAAATGGAAGTTTTTATCGAACAACAAAATTTCATTCGTGTAAGCATAATAATGTACCATTTTTCGCTTCATTGAATCTCTTCATTATTTACATTTTGAAATAGTAGGCCTTGTTTTAGGAATCCATTCTACCGTTCAAAATGTTACTGGGCAATGAGACCAAATCCTTTGTTGAGGCTTATCTCAAAGAAATTCAGAACAACGTTGGAGAAAATCTTGATAGCATCTTTACTGGTTAGAATTAATCAGTTGAAAATTTATAACAAGCCCATTAAGTTAAGTATGCGCGCTACTGAATTTGTGTAATGCCCCTATTACACGGTGAAAGAAACTTTGGTAAAAGCTTTCATAAAAGTACTTTCATTGAACAATGTTTCAGTCTTTCTGAAATATATTTCAAGAAGAGGTTTACAGAAGCGAAAAAGGATGAAAGTTAGTTTCCGAATTTTAATAAACTTGAAATTGAAGATATCGGATTAGCGGGTATTGTCCCACGACTCAATTAATTCTAAATCTAATACAGTGGTTTTAGTTTAATGTCACTACCCCTTAATGTCACACTTCGCTTATGGTCACCCTGTTGGCTTTCCCCCGACTAAACTCCATGCTCTCATGTACTAAATACTCTGCCTATTGTCACACCTCCTATTGTCAACCTCCGGCTATTGTCATCCCATTTGAAGAAAATGTATGGCACATAACCACACTTTAATGGCAACTTTCGGTTCTCAGGCCCAGAAAATACTCATTTTTGTTTAAATGGTGTGGGCGATCAGAGACCCTTGGGGGAACTGTTTCATTAAGCTATTTGTTGTATTCTACTACCGTTTGGGGAAATAGGACATGGTTCTTTTTGGAGTTTACTTTTGCATCACTCATTCTCACCAACAAATGCGCACCCGTATTCCTCTTCACCCACCCTCTCTCACACAACAATCCCGCCTAAATAAATTCTCTCCAGTCCCAGACTCTGTTTCATTTATCCATTCATATGCACGGTTGTAACTTCGATCATTGTGAACGCTTCCGCTTCTCTTAAGAAAAAAAATTCGCTTCCGCTCCCGCTTCTGTTAAAGTGTGTTAATAAAAAAAATCCCGCTACCGCTCCCGCTTCCGCGTCTGATACCCAGCTTCTGTTTCCGCTGCCGCTTCTTTTGAGAAAAATTATCAAGCTTCCACTTCCGGTTCTCTTAATAAAAACTTAATTACACCCCTTTAGTCATGACGTGCACACTGCTGCATTATTTCCGTATATTTATTTTTCAACAATCTGCTAAATTGGAGCGTGTGCCATGGTATCGGGTCGAAAATTGTTCTCCATAGTTTAAAACATGTTCTAGCATCAATTTCAGAAACTTTCAATGCAAAATCGCAGCATTGCTTAAATTTCGTTGCGTCGATAAGGTGTGTAATTAATTAGATCCCGAGGGTAATGTCAAGGTTAAGAAAGAAAACCGCTTCCGCATCTGAGACCCCGCTTCCGCTGCCGCTTCTGTAAAAAAATTTTCCATGCTTCCGCTTCTCCTGAGAAAAATAATCCCGCTTCCCCTTCCGCTTCCGCATCTGACACCCCGCTTTTGCTCNCCCCGCTTCCGCTGCCGCTTCTGTAAAAAAATTTTCCATGCTTCCGCTTCTCCTGAGAAAAATAATCCCGCTTCCCCTTCCGCTTCCGCATCTGACACCCCGCTTTTGCTCCCGCTTCCGCTTCTGTAGAGAAAAATTTCTCCGCTGCCGCTCGAAGCGGGAGCGGGAGTGTTCTATCGCACTTTAGGAAGAGCGGCGCTTCTTTAGTTACAACCGTGATATTCTAGTCAAACAATAGGTAAGAACACATGGGCGTNATCGCACTTTAGCAAGAGCGGCGCTTCTTTAGTTACAACCGTGATATTCCAGTCAAACAATAGGTAAGAACACACGTGGGGGTTTGAGGTTCGGCGAACCTTGAGGTTCGGCGAACCTTGAGGTTCGGGAAAATTTCATCGAACCCCGAACCGAACCGAACATTGTTCGATACNTTTGAGGTTCGGGAAAATTTCATCGAACCCCGAACCGAAACGAACATTGTTCGATACGATTTCGGTTCGGGCTCTATATTTTTTAATTAGTTACGGGTTCGGTTCGGTTGGACACGGTGTAGGTTCGGTCCAGGTTCGGTGCGGCCTTAAATTTTTGTACTTAGGAATCGGTTCGATTCGGTTCGTAGCTGAGCCTGGTTCGGTTCGGGAAGTTCGGCGAACCCGAATGTTTGGATATTAGATGGGGCAAGGTAATTTTACAAACACTCGGTTTTTAATTGTTCCAGACTTCAGTTTATCACTGATCCCTGAGCAGCGCACTAACTTGCCAGAACACCCATTCTTTATCTTTACAAAGTATTTTGTTGCTGTATTGCTTTGNTATATTAAATACAATTAATACATGAAATATATGGGATAGTGCGGGAGAAATGCGGGAGGGATGCGAGAAATGACATGAGGGATGTAGGATAGTGCAGGATAGCTTCGGGAATGGTTGGAAGGAATGTGGAATAGTGCGGAAGGGATGCNGTGAGGGATGTAGGATAGTGCAGGATAGCTTCGGGAATGGTTGGAAGGAATGTGGAATAGTGCGGAAGGGATGCGGGAATTTACAGAAGGGATGTGGGATAGTGAGGAAGGGATGCGCGGATTGACGGGAGACATGCGGAATATATGAGGAGGGATGCGGGATAGTGAAGTTGGATGCGGGTATGGACGGGTGGGATGTGGGATAGTGCGGGAATGGATGGGAGGGATGCGGGAATTGACAACAGAGATGTGGGATAGTGAGGGAATGGATGGGAGGGATGCAAAAATTTACGGAAGGTATGTGGGATAGTGCGGGAATGGATGGGAGGGATGCGGGAATTGACAACAGAGATGTGGGATAGTGAGGGAATGGATGGGAGGGATGCAAAAATTTACGGAAGGTATGTGGGATAGTGCGGGAATGGATGGGAGGGATGTGTGATAGTGCGGAGGAAATAGCATCCCTTCCGCCTTATCTCTCACAATGTTGTGTTCTTCTCGTCCATGCCAGCATTCCCCTGCACTAGCCCGCATACCTCCCGTCCATTTCTGCATTTCCTCCGCACTATCACACATCACTCCCATCCATTCCCGCACTATCTCACATCCCTCCTATTTATTCCCGCATTACCCCTCGTAACTTCCGTAAATTTTCCTATCCCTCCCATCTATTCCCGCACTATCCCACATACCTTCCGTAAATTTTCGCATCCCTCCCATCCATTCCCGCACTATCCCGCATACCTTCCGTAAATTTTTGCATCCCTCCCATCCATTCCCTCACTATCCCACATCTC